>OY804603.1:6925390-7052890 GCA_963680895.1 Fragum sueziense
AATTATCCTAGTATTTCCATTGAGACTTCAAACAAGATCCAACCCCCATCTTCGTGTGAACCTAGCTGTCTATTGGGAAAAATAACAGGATTAGAACTTCTTGTTTGAATACCGTTTCTAAAACGATAAAATCTTGGACAGAAAAAATCAGCAGACGACTAAGAGAATGTTAATTCAGATCGCAAATAATTAACTTTTTCAACAATATTATTAATTGTACACCGAAGGTTTAATTTTAAATTTCAACAGGTCTTGATTTGTTATGTGGATTTTAATAATAAAAGAAGGCAGTCAAAATAAAGAAATGCATATTCATTGGCATTAGGCTATTTTATAGGGGTTATACAAATTCCATGGCAAAGATTACTTTAATGTTTTTTTTACAATATTTTTTCAAGTAATGAATGCTTAAACCATAAACATAAATATGGTGCACTTTTCTTCCTTTTTTTGATATATCTGAAACATGCAAGCCTGCGAGTGAAATAGAATAATACTTCCGTGGTATCATATGAAAATCAACTAAGCGGAATGTACACCGGAAGCTAGTCTAGTACTCCCAATTATTTACGCTCATCATACGTTAGGTTGACTTTCCGCGCTCGTTTCTCATACGTGAAAGGTACGCTGATGTACTCTACTCATAAGTCGGAATTCGCAGTGAGTTCGCTACTCATACGTCGGCGGTACGCTAGGAATTTTGTTTTAACCGTTTTTTGATCTTAAGATCACATCATACGCTGAAAGGTTGTGCGTATAGATAATTTTCCGAAATATTCGACACGCTACTCATGCGCTGGCTCTATACGCTGTAGTGTGACTGCACCATTATCTACATTTACATGTTTTCGAAGAAAAATCGTATTACTCAATTTGATCTTGGTAGATCTATGCCCAATTGAAAATAGATGAAAAGTTGATTGGTTTATCGGAAGTTTTTCTTTTTGTTTTTTAAGATGCTCTATCCAAATAACATATATCTATCCGCGGAATGACTTCGAACCAGCAATTATGAAGCACATACCTATAAGCATTTGTAGAAACGTCTGTATGAAACAGTTGGGGAAATAATTATTTTCAACATTTCAGATTAAAGATAAAGATTGAGCGCTAAGTATGTTCAGTGGTTTAGTGATACAAACACGCAAAAATGCAATTTCATACCGAAAATATAAATGAAAAGTAAGGAAAAGTAGAAAGAAAAAAAGGAATAAAGTACCTGTGCATTATGCGAGTACGTGTAATTACCATGATCTACACGTATGCGAAAGGTACATGCAATTCTTCTGACAGTATTTTGTCTTGAATAATTTTGAATTAACCACTGCCACGACAACAACACGTCATTAATTCTTTAAAGTCTTCTCTAAAGTCACTGCCTATGAAACAGTACAGAATGAAGTTGATCGCGTTGTTAAGATATCGTAAAACCTCGAGTGCAAAAAGTGTATAAAGAGTTTGAGTTGTGTAATTAAAGTCTGAGTATGTTACTACTGTCAACAAAACGCTATACGGGACCGTTGTCACACATTGTACAATACATACGACAACCACTTGATAGGTCGCATACTTTAATTGTGTCTGTCGACGTGCCTGTCTCTCATTATTTGGGTTACCAACTGAACTATTAGATATTTTATTCATTTTAACCAAAATCATTACGTTGCATATTATCAGAATAATAAATGGAACGGTATAAATGGACACTATTTGAAACCAAAGAAAGACCATTCTGTGCGTCTCGAAGAATGAGCCTTTCACATAGTAACAACGTTTATTTCTAAATTTAAACTCAAATAAATACACCACGTTTACACCGAACGACACCAAAGTCAGTATGAGCACAGTTATATAGATACGCTTATGGGCTTTCGTGTTTATGAATTTAAAAGGCAAATACAAATTACATGTCTTTTCTATAGAAAGAACTACTGTTACCCAAATAGAAAGAGGGAAAATGGAGTAAGAAATAAAAACATACAATTTACATGAAATATCGTCCATTTTGTTCCTTAATTCAAAACGAAATGGTGAGGCTAACAACAAAGACACCAATGCAGTGACCAGAAGAATGAGCGTGTCGATGATAGCTAGTGGTTTGAAGTAGCAGCTGACTGGAAGATGTCTACATCGTTTGCCAACTGACCACGTCACGAAGGAAAGTATGTTTCCAGTCACTCCAAATGGTATAATAACTGCCAGGAAAATAGTGACGAACCAATGGAATGTTTCCATCTTGTTGACTAGAACTCTGTAAATTAAAGATAGTGACATGTGAGTAACTATTGATGTATGAAAAATGGGAAAGGAGTTCATGCAAAGACTAAGATGACAATCGACGCAAATCAGACTGAGCAACGACACAGTATTATCAAGATCAGAGTTGTTCCCTCATAGCTACCCCATAACCAGAAACTATCGTTAGAGATCAGCATGGATAATTAACAGACTTTGTCTTTATACAGGAGTAACGTGGACGTTTTAGAAATGGACGTTTGGCAACCCTTTCCCGAACAGAACAGAAAACATTTTGACTGTTCGAGGCAAAATGAGATCATGTAGCTTAACATCATTTTCATCTTTTGTCTCATTTATCCCCTACATTTTCTCATGGGTACGTCAAAACCATGTGGTGGGGTGGGGTGTTAGATTTAAAGGGACGTTTTGGGCAGTGATATCAATTAGGATAGGGCATAACGTGACACAGAATTTGTAAAATATATTCAATGAATGTCCTAATGATAGAACGATTTGAATTTGGTTTTGAAGCCAAAGTGTCAAATGCCGTGAATTTTTTAAATATTGTTGATCTTTTAAAAACACCGTCACATGATCATATATACCGTGTTTACGGTAGAACTGAAGAGAGAAATGCCAGGAATCTAAGATTAGGTGTTCCTTCCACTGTGCTATGACCATAGCAGTTGAAGAAGTTATCGGGTTTTATATTAAAGATAATTTGCATTCATAAAAGTCTAAGGCGTTTTCACGGCTTCATTGCTTCAAACCTCAACGTTATATATAAACAAAAATATTGGAAAATATCGAAATTAATTATATGTCATGTGATTTCCGTCGTGGTCAATCGGTACATAAAATGTAATATTGACGGGCTAGATGACAAACACAAAACTTTATAAATATACGTATTAAACTTGCGGCAAACATATTAGGTGTTTAAGTTTTATTGGGGAAACATAGCTGATAAGGCAAACGCGACGATTAGAACAATTAGACATACTTACCAACAAATAATGTATCTCCTACTCAAACGCCGATTGTTGTTTCTTTAAAATGAAGGTTTGTTTTTGCTTTATATTTTTCAGTCGTTTGAACACGTATGATTTGGTGCAAATCCCTGGAAATATCGTGCAAAAATACTGAAAAGCATGTGGCTTTAAAAGTAAAAGCAGTGCACTTGGAACTGTTTTATCAATATCTGGACATATGTTATTTCTAAAATCAACTAAAATGTCGTTTCTGTTTTGAAACCCTCATTGTAGAAAACAAATTTGTAGTTAATGAATATATATAAAAGTGTAATTTAACGCAGAAAACATTGAGCACAAAGGACATGCATAATTTGTTAATGAATTTCCAAAACCCTATGTTGTTGGTACTCGTAGTGGGAATGAAGCAAGATTGTTAAGATATGAAACAAGCTTACCACTAAAAGGGAAATGTATCTTCTACACAATTCCGTTAGTTCTTCAAAGGAATAGTTTTCACTTGATTTAACAACCGTATAACTTGTAGGACTTGATAAAAAATCTTGGAAATCTAGCGCTAAAAAGGATTACAACCCATCATTTACTAAAAAACACTTCGTTCATCTTCGGGCGTCATCCGTAGCAATGGATATTGACTAGGGTATCACTCGTCACGTTCCGTTGCAACGGATGACGTCCGGAAATTGATAAAGATATCACTGGTTAATTTCCGTTGCCATAGATGACAAGTGAAGATACAAGAATTGTTTTGTAGATAATAATGTGTTGTATTCCCTAATACATAAGCTCGACTATTTGAAGCAGTCGATTTAATACTGGATGATTAATAATTATAATTGAAATGGAGTTTTCTAAATATCACAATATATTGCGATGATAATTGATGATAAACCATTTCACAAATGTCAAAACATTGATTATTCCAGTTTGAAAGTTGCACTTTAGACAATGAATGCAAGATGTCGTCAAAACATTTTCAATGCCATTCTACATACATGTACAGTCGACACTCTTGCTTCGAAGTAAGAGAGGCCATCAAAATACCTCAACATATCCAGAGTTTCATTCATCCGGCTTTTATTAGTTTCAATTTAAATTACATGTGACCATTTTGTTGTCCATCAAATGCGTTCATAATTGAAATATAGTAGAAAGGGGAAAGGAATTGCTTGAAACAAGCAATTTCTATCATTTTCCTTCTAAATTTCAATGGTTCTATTAATTTCGAAACGGTTCACATCGATGAGTCATCGGGTCTGCGGATTATGAATGATAATCCTGACAAACATGCGCCCGGTTTAAATTTCTGTTTCGTTATAAACGAATAGTTGCTGTCGCATGACATGAGTCGTGTTGCAAGTTTATACATGTATATCGCCATTGTTAACAATACAGCTCTTTGGCGTAGACAACCTCAGAAAATGGGTAAATTATAACGTAATTTTGCAATATTCTTTTTCTTCCGTATTAATTCTTGTTCAGTTGATCCAAATTTGTTTCAGAAAAATTGCCAATTTTAGAGCCAATTATTTATCTTTTTATGCCAAAATAATAGAGTATAAAGCAGGTAGTGTAAGCTAAGATCAGACTGAGTGTTTGTTCAGACACATTTTAGTCTTTACTGCCTGTGAAAGTACGGGTCTAAACATGATTGTGTTGTGAACAGCATGTAAAGGGTAAGTTGACCAACATGTTATTACTGGAAGACGTTCAAGAACGTCTGGCAAAAAATAAGGGTTTATCAATTAAAATACAAATAGAGAGCAACGAGAGAAAAATACATCTGAAAGAATAAAGTTTAATGTACATTGTACGAGTAGACCCTGAGACACTTTGTACGTATGTATATGCGAAAGGTAAAGTACTTTGATAGCATTTCGTCTTGAATTATTCTGACTCAACTACAACAGCCACAGAAACATCACACCAGTAATTCTTTAAAGTCTTGTCTGAAATCACTGCCTATGAGACAGTACAGCATAAAGTTGATCGCACCATTAAGGTAGCGTAAAGCGCTTAATATCTTTAAACACTTTAAAGCAATTGATATTGTGTTTATATAGTCGCTGTATTCAAACAATATCACCAAAACGCTATAGGGGACCGCGATTACTAAATGTACAATACATACGGCAACCACTTGATAGGCTGTATACTTAAATTGTGTTTGTCGACGTGACTGTCTCTCATTATTTGGGTTTCCAACTGAGTTATTAGATCTTTTAAACATCTTAACCAAAATCATTACGTTGCATATTATTAGAATAACTAATGGAAGGTTGAATACCAATAAAATTGCCGACAAAATAAATATCCTATCATATTTGTCAGAGAATGAGCCATAATCAACAGAGCAAAGGTTGTCAAATATAAGCTTATCATCAAATAGAATAGGTGTATTCATGCCAAAGAAAACCAAAGCCAATATAACAACAGTGATGTAGATGCGCTTATGGGATGTCTGGTTTGTAAATCTAAAAGGCATATATATTCTAAACGTCTTTTCTAAAGAAAGGGCTGTCGGTACCCACATAGATAGAGGGAAAATAGAGAAATTTGTAAAAGCAATTAGATTACATAAAAAGTCGTTAATTTGGCTTAAGGCAAAAGGTAGTGGAGATTCCAACAACAAAAAATCCATGCCAGGAACCAGTAGTATAAGCGTGTCGATGATTGCTAGTGGTTTGAAGTAGCAGCTGACTGGAAGATGTCTACATTGTTTGCCAACTGACCACGTCACGAAGAAAAGTATGTTTCCAGCCACTCCAAATGGTATGATTACTGCCAGGAACATAGTGATGAACCATGCGATTGTTTCCATCTTGTTTAGTCGACTTCTGACAATGAAAAGGTTTTTTTAGGTGTTTACCCTTTGCAAAACAAGAATATTTAGACAGTCCTCATACAGAAAACAACATAGATATTAAAAAAATAGAATTAGTGTATGAAACAACACAGAAAATATTGAGACAAAAAGAAAGAAATTCTGGTAACATTTTCTTCTGTCTCAAAGTTATTTCTAAAATTTTATTGAAAGGAGGTCTGAAACAGTTCTTGTTTGGGAAATGGTAAATAATTGATATAGAGCGATTTGGATCAGCCTGTCCAGGAGGATCAACAAACGTTTAGCAACTGTTTCCACAGAACAGAAAACATTTTGACTGTTCAAATTTGAAAGTGTTTGCAGACGACAGATTCCATGTAAATAAGAAGGGAAAGGCGAAGATCAAAACAATAAAATAAGCTTACCAAAAAATAATGTATCTTCGACTCAAACTCCGGTTGTTATTCCTTTTTATTTAGAAAGGTTTGTTTTCGCTGTATTGTTCAAAAGTTTTACACGTATGACAAGGTGTAAACAACTGGAAAACCGTGCAAATCACTGAAAAGCAAGAGGATTCAAAAAGGTTAAGCAGCATATTTGACATCGTTAGAAAAATATTGGAATAGATTATTTCTTAATACCACTTAATTGACATTTCTACCTGCAGAAAACAAAATTTGTGTCAATGACGATAGATATAAGTATAATATGTTGCAGAACACTTTGCGAGAAAATTGAACTCTTATGTTTTTTTTTTCTCTCAATAAACCAAATAAAGATCTACGCATAATTTCACACAATATCATCAACAGTTGATATTGAATAAAATAATCGTGCATTTCTTTCAATACCAGAAATCTTGGTTTGTTATTTCATATTTAAACCCTATGTTGTTGGTACTCACAGTGGGAATGAATCGTGATTCTTAGGATAATCAAGTAAGCTTACCACCGAAAGGATAAAAGTATCTTCTACACCAACTCCGTTATATACAATAGTTTTCACTTGATTTCATCAACCGTATTACTTAAATGATTTGGTCAAAATCGCTGGAAATTTAGCTGTTTCAATACAAAAAAGCAGGAATTCGAAGAAGTAGATTTGGTACTGGATCAATTAGATTAATAATTGAAATGACTTTTTCTAAATATCACGATATTAAAGTGGTAGATGACTATCTCTTTCACAAATGTCAAAAATTGATCATTTCAATTTGAAAACTACACTGCGAAAAACTAATTTTATGCCCACGAGATAGGGTGAATACAAATTAATACGGAAAACATCGAAACAATAAAAGATTGGGATGAATACAAAATATCACAGAAACATCGAAACATTTAAAGATTGGGATGAATACAAAATATCGCGGAAAAAATCGAAACAATTAAGGATTCGGATGAATACAAAATATCACGGAAAACACCGAAACAATAAAAGATTGGGATGAATACAAAATATCACAAAAAAACATCGAAACAACAAGAGATTGGGATGAATACAAAATATCACAGAAAACATCGAAACAACAAGAGATTGGGATGAATACAAAATATCATGGAAAACATCGAAACAATAAAAGATTGAGATGAACACAAAACAACACAGAAAACATCGAAACAACAAGAGATTGAGATGAATACAAAATATCACTGAAATAATGCTGGAAATAATCTGACAGACATTTTCAAAATTTCTTTACCCTAACTCGGCATACAATGCATGTAAAATGATGCCAAACCATTTCAATGCCTTTCTACATACATGTACAGTCGACTTGTTTCGAAGTCAGAGGGGCCATCAAAATATCTCGACATATCAAGAGTTCGATTTATCCGACTTTTATTCGTTTCGATTTATATGTCATTTGACCATTTTATTGGTCATCAAATAATTTCATAATTGAAATATAGTAGGAAATGGAAAGTTTCTCGAAACGAGCAATTACTATCATTATCCTTCAAAATTTCAATGGTTATATTTATTTCGAAATTATTTCGTTTAAACACTTTGATATCCGTTGGTGAGGACGGGATCAGATATTCATTTCGACTCAAGCGGACATTCGACTTATCCGATGTCGATATATAACGAGCGTCGATTGTATATGTGTCAGGATAGCATTCACGATGGCTGTTTGGTATTTAACATTTTCCCAGACAGCATTACTTAAGACTGTTCCAATTTGAACACAGACGACAATTTTGGAAGTAAAAATACCGCTTGTGCACAACGTGCTAGAGGAAATATTGCGGCAAAAGTGGAAATGCTAATTTAATCTAATGGTCAGCATTTTCTTCTTTTGTCTCAATATTCTAACAAACGTATCCTTTAAGATGTGTCAAAACCTGCTTTTTGGAAAGGGTTAAAGCCATAATAGCTGTGAAAAGGGAAGAAATACCACAAAAAATGTTTTGTGTTATCAAGGTCTAATCATCTGATATTATGAAAGAAGTCTTTTCCGCCTGTAACAGAAATGTGTATTTGCGTATTTTCCCCCTTTTACAATGTATGTCAGTAGGTAATGTTTACAATTTCAAGTGCGAGTCGGAATTATCCGAGTTCTGAACGGTAAAATACGAAAATCAACGGAATTTATTTTCAAATCGTGTGCACACATTGAAATGACGTCAGAGAATATAAACAGTAATATTGCAAAATGTGACCTGTCTCGGTAAAAGGGATCTTCTGGTAATTGTTAAAGTATCAATCCTTGTCAATCTATGAAGACTGCAAAGACTACCCAGGATCGGAACTTTTTACTTTAAGTTAGTTTTCTGAATCAAGATTGTTCTTCCTATCTACCTGTAATATATTAAATATTCGATTTCAAAATTCGAATGAGGTTGGTGTCCGATATAATGTTATCTCAAAAGTCAGTTTTCAACTAACTTCATAGAAGCACACTTTTAGCGTGACGGGACACGTTAATACGGATAAGCACTGACTCTTTCCCAAACATGACCTTGTTTGAATGCCCTTACTAAAAAGAGTTCAAAAAGCATTCGTGCAATCTGAGGAAACGCTGATAACCAACATTTCCTCCTATTGCCTAGATATTTCACCAGCAGTATTTTACTAAACCCTATGTTTATATATTAATTTGGTCGTCTACAAAACATTTGAAATGTTCCAATTTATGAATAGTTAAAATTATTGCCGCATAGGAAAGGGTTAAGTACAACAATTTACTACAATTTGAGGTTAACCCTTTCCCATACAAAACATGATTCGGACGCCCCTATTTACTAAAGCTGAGGAACCACCGTGACAAAAGAAAGGAATGCTTATTATTAGCAGTTTCTCCTTTTGCCTTTATATTGTCTAAGCTATTTCTTAAATATTTCACATTTTCAATGCCATTTATTTTGCAGTTTGGATCCGATTTCAATTGGAAATGGAAACAGTTATTTTTTGTCGTTTTGGGAAAGGGTTTAACATTATTCATAAGAAAAAACGCACTGGAATCCCGTGGAAATCGAAATGTTTCAAATTTGTGAGCCGTCATGTTAAAAGGGACCGTATGGGAAGCGTGGAAAGTATCGACCTTGGTCAGTCTGATCTGACTGCGCATACTGGCTAGGATCGGAACTTTTGATTCAAAGGTTATTTTCTGAATCTAGAATGGTTTATACATCTTACCATATTTACATTTTCCAGAAACAAAAACTGCTTGACATCTGTTAAGACTGGTTCATTTCGCGAAATTTGATTTTATAGACTTCCCATTAGGCCCTTTTCAGCGTGACGGGCAACATTCATGAAATAACGGGAACTCATTTAAATTTGTGACGCACGCTTTCCCGTGTATCACATGATCAACCGACTGTATACGAATGTTCACGGCTGTGACAAGTACCCGTTATGCTATATATAGCCACGAATGTAAACATGTTTTGAGCGCCGTGGAAATGTGAGAATATCAACATTTATACGCTTGTTGTGGGTAAACCGCGCCTGGTTACTCGCTTGAAATACGGTCTTTCTGCATCTTTTTGTTCATACTTTAAAAAGGTAAACCTTTTTTTAAGCAAATAGACAGTTTTTTCACAGCTATTATGGCTTTAAAACAAAAGTCGCAATGTGTTATTCAACATCTCACATTGAATAAAATGCTTGTGATTGATCTGATCTACTGCAAAAAATGAAGAGCTTGGTAGAAAAGACGAGAATCCTGATTTATCTGTTGTTTGTTACTGTTACGATTTATCATTTTGTTATTTTTAACCGTTTCCTAAACATCGAAAATTTAATCCAATTTGAAAGGTGCTGCTGAGGACAAAATGGGTGAAATAAATTGGTGAGGATTAATACAGAATTTGTGTACATTATTGCATAAAAATGTTGAGACAAAATAAGAAAATGCTGATTATCTGTATTTCTCCTTTCGCCTCAATGTTCTACCAAACACTTTCTATGAGACTCGGCAAAAACATGTCTTGTTTTGGAAAACGATAGTGAACATATCATAAGGTGTATCTCATAAAAATGATTTAAGCCTTTATGATAACGACAACTTGATTAAGTCCATTTCCGATATGATTTCATAGACCGTTCAACCCAACTTCGCTGAATCTTTCGTTCTGATAACGGCTAATATATGTCGAAACCGAATCTCCGTCAAAATTAAGTCTCTAATAAGCAGAGCAGATTGATATATTGCAGTTCAAGCTCTTCTAATACTTTTTCAAACAGAAAATATTTTTAGTGTTCCCATTTGTAAAATGGTACATGTGAATAAATCGAATTTCATAAGAAAAAATAGGATGTGTGTACAAAAAGCATAGAAAATACTGAAACAAAAGGAGAAAATGCTTTCTCAATGTTTACCCAAGCCAAAACTATTACGAGCGTCAATTGAGTCTTTGTTTTGGAAAGGGCTAAGTTAAAATGCCCCTTTCAGACATTTGGTATAAATACCAAGTCTTTGCAAACGGAATAAAATGAATGAATATGTTGGAATATGACATTTTATCAAATTAAAATTTAATTTGTTACATTTTAAAATTCTTTGATCATCAGATAGCAGATTATTTGACATTTTCCCAAAATAAATCATTTGTGTTGACATATCCAATAGAAAAGTTATGTAAAACATTGAAACAAAAAGAGTAAATATTTTATTTTACTTTCTCTCTTTTTTCTATGTCATAAAACTCTAATTTTCGGCTCATCATTTTTGTGTTCTATTTTCAACGGACACCACGCCATAATACATTTGAGCCAGAATCTGAAAAAAACGAATTCTTAAACAGAGCAACAAAATTCAAACCCTATGTTGTGGGTACTCATTTGCATAATCTTGACGACGCAATATCAATGAGTACTCACAAAATAGGGTTTGATGAACAATAAGAGAAATATTCCGTTTTAAGAAATCATCCCCTCTCTTAGCTGTTGTTCTTCTTATAGCTTTTGAGACCACAATGCATCTGGATACAATCTGACAATGATCCACGATGTAATCAAAGTTGCTACAGATATTGAAGAAGTAGTTAGAGAATAGCATGGATCTTGATCAGACTGTGCGTATGCACAGGCCGGTCTAGATCCATATTTGTCTCAAATGCCATACTGGTATATTTATCCAAATTGTTATTTAATTTCCACACTGTTTCTTTACAGCTTTAACAAAAGTCTTAATATCATATCTAAATGGAACTCAAATTAAAAACACAATGCGTGATATTAAAGGACGTAAACTTTTTTTATTTCATATAGTGATACAATACAAAATTCAATTCTATAAATAAGAATAACAAAATTGAGAATTACATACAGTACAAATTGAAATCACAATGATAATACAGTGCTCAAAAGAATTTAAGGAACAACATTACTGTTTTTGATTGTGCGCTTTATATACTCAGTAGAACTTCCAACGCATCTCTAACGATTTTTAAATACATGTATTTCTTGAACGAATCGCCAGAATATGCTCAAAGTTTCCACATGTCACGAGCAAAGTTGTCCCCGTAAACTCCTGTTTTGTTGGAAAAGGGTTCGCCTTTAATTAGTCAGTTAATTAATTTTCAAATTCAATTAAAATAAAAATGAATGAGATAGATCACGAGCTATACGTGCCGAAAAAACTGTTTTGATGCCCTTTTTGTATGACGCGGTCACAATAAAAAGCACATATGCAATGGTTTCATTGTTGTGTGAAAAAAACTTGTAGAATTGTGATATACCAAATCTAAAAACTCTATCTGTATCAAGAAATAATTTTAAAAGTGATGCGTTGGAACTTTTGCTGAGTATATGTCTGTTAATTTTATATTGATAATGCTCTTATCAGCGTAAATAACGTGCAGTTCTAAATGTTCGATTTTCAGCATATTTAAAACTTAGTAGCAACTTATTATTGTGCTTCATTAGCCATCCAGAGACTTTTAATAATTCAAGAACTATATAGAGATTAACTAACTGAATAAATGTCACATGAAAATTATTTCACGAGAATGGGGTGTGATGCGGTTGAAAAAAAAACGAATCCGTTAGGATGAGTTTTTTTTAATCGCATCTGACCCAATTCGAGTGAAACAATTTTTATATCACATTCATTCAGTTAGTTAATCTATTTATTACATTCCTATTTCGGGAATTTAATCCTCAATATGGGGCAAAAAAATAAAAAAAAAACGTTCTTATTCCAATCTGATCCAAGGCTTTACAACGCGCATTTATACATGTTCTTTTTGTAATCAGAAAAAATGCCGCCATTTTGTTTAAATTTTGAAGCGAGCAAAGTATGAAACATCTATCTGGACTTTGAATTATATTAAAAAAATCAATTGTAAAGAAAGAATAAAAAGCGAACTGAATAAATTTTTACCATTGTAGTCTAAATTTTCCATAATTCCAGTCAAATATACAAGTAAAAACAACAACAACAAGGTCAACAACGGAATGACAATTTCAAGAAATAAACAGAATGTTCAGTGGAAAACTATCAAATTATCGTGTTTTAGACAGAAGGGATGTTCTAGCAACAATCTTTATCGAATTCTGTGATGTGTCGTTCGGTTGCTTTCAGCAGAAACTGTCTGTTTAGGTGATTTGAATATAGGCCTATCACGGAACAAATTTCGTCATGTTCGCGTTTCCAATTTCCCTTCAACACTCCAGCGCTTGGATAGATCTTCGATTCCATGATTAAATTGTAGGATAAGGGCGAAAATAAAGAATATTGGTTAGTTCTCTTAAGATGTTTTTTTTTTCTTTTTTGCCGGTAGATCTAATGTGACATAAAGTTCCAAAGTTATGCATGCATGATCCTTGTTTTGTGTTAGATTGGTGCACCTCTGGTATACTGGGCGCAATAAATGTTGTGCTTTGTTTTGAGCTTTTTAATGATTGGGGGACTACTGACCCCACATGCCCTGCTCTTTTTTCTTCACACATTTTGTATTCTCTACATGAGTCTTCACTCTTGATTTTTATCCTTAAACCAAACAATATAAAATACAGAATTTGCACCCAGTAAACCAGAGACTACCCATAATTTTTTGTTGCTTTTTATTTACTTTTCTCATAGAACTGGGGGTCGGGTATATGATTTTATACATATAATTTTAGTTTTTGAATTTAAATTGTCAATTTCAACATTCAAGCTCTTGAATTAGACATTTTATAATGTCACTGGGTTGGGAAAAAGTATTTCCTAAATTACCGCAGAGTGAAATTGAAAAGTGACATCGTCACTGGAGAGACGATATCAAAATAGGAAATCCAGGATTCACAGCTAGAAATTAATAAAAAGTCTTAGATACGCCAGACCCCTATATTTTTTTATACAGTGTATAAAATAATATACAAAATATCGCTTTTCTAGTGATATGACCCTTCTTTGTATGGAAATTATGGTCAAACGATAATTCATGCTCAAACAGAAGAAACAATGAAATGCTGATAACCTTCAATTTTGACAAATGGGTATGTTCAAAAATAATGAAGCAAAAGTAAAACATCCATATATTTCTTAAGCATTAGGCTTTATAGAATTGATTTTAGGTCTAAAAGATGTGTTCCCATATGGCAAACATGAGTGCAAAGTTTCATTGTGATATCTCATTTAGGTAAAAAGATATTCCGAAAAAACACCCCAAAATGTCCCAAGTGTACGGTTTTTGCGTGACATTTTAACTTAAGCCTTAACTTCAATGCTACACTATACTATAAGGCGAAGGAGTTCACAAAATTATCATTGCTTATCAAGTAGGCAAATATATTAAGGTTCAGAAAAATGATATTTCAAAGTTTGTCAGTATTTCGTTTTCTTGTTATACAGGTTTGAAGCATTGAGGTGCTTGTCATTTTCATGCAATAAATTTTGTCATTGTCTACAAATAAAGATGCAGTAATACAATGTGATTGAATATTTACTAGAACAAATTGCACATTTCATCAGACAAATGTTTATTCTTCAAAGTTTTCCAAGTTTTGGTGTGATACTCTGTAACAGTCAATAAATATAAGCTATATACCTTATGGACTCTGAATTTGTCCCAAGTGTACATTTTGCTTTAAATTTCAGATATTTTTTTCAAGGATTGATTTATTTAACGTTTTACACTTTCAAAATCACAATATGGTCACCCAGAACAAGTTGTAATTAACTCTGATGCAATAGTGGCCTGTACTTTTCATACAAGATGCTATCTTGTGTTGTCCCAAGTGTACGGAATTCAGTCACATTTGATTGACAGCTTCTAATTTCTAAACATATAAGCTACAGGCACACACTTTTTAACAAATTGACAGAAATGAACAAAATTACACATCAAACAGTAAATTTGTCATTCCTGGCTTCTTGATAATTTGTATTGCTGAAACATCTTGTATTGATATTTCAAGTATGAGGTAAAATAGATCAGAAATATCTTAAATTAACGGTATTTGACTAAAGAATGTGTCCATTACAGAAAACAACATTCTCTTCCTCAAATTATATCAGTTTGCCAACAGAATATATAAATATCTTGCATTTATATGATACTGATAAAGGTTGATAACTGTTGTACACTTGGGACAAAAAAAATCAGAATTCGGTATCATTACAACAACTTGTCAATGTATTTTCTTTTTTAGCTCCCAAAATTGGATATTTCTGTGAAAACAATTGATATTATCATTATTTAAGAAGATGTCTACATTTAAGAGCTGCTATAACAGTTTAGTTCTTAAGTTCTATATAACCACAATCCTTGTTTAGAATAAAAATATGTACATGTTTTCGAAACCCTATTCACATTAAAAAATAACATGCCTTTGCAAGTATGAATGGAATTTATTTGGTTGCAAAAATGAAATTTTCAGTCCTAAGATAATAACAATATTTTGTTTTAGTAAATTGTGGATACTTGTTAGAATAGTCTGACATATGCAGTTCTAACTAGTAAATAAAACAATCTCTATGTTTTAGAGCAAATTACGAAAGATATGTGTACCACTTTTACACTCCAAAGGGGTCTTAACTTACCATTCCAAGATCAATTTGACAAACATACCTCAAGTCCATGACAATAATTGTTGTGATTGTCAAACAATCAAAACTTTTCCAGGGAATGGAATCAAGCTCAGGGGAATCTGTTCAGAGATGCACCTCCTTTGTTGTGAACATTGACTTGTATTTGGTCAACGAGACAGAGAATTGTGGATTTGTATAAATTTTAGAACTGTTGACAAGTTCTTGTTAAATATCTTATACTCAAATCTATTGATGGATGCTGATTGAATATCTTATTAAGGGACAAAAAAGTTTTAGGTGAGCTGTGAAGTGAAAAGAAATAGGAGATTGTGATTTCTTTTTTTAATTTTAGTCTTGTTTATGTGATATTTGAGAGAGAACTTGTAGTTTGGGTTTCCTACCATATTGGACACAATCCAGGCTGTACAGCAATTTTTAGGGAAGAGGTTTAAAAGGGTCAGATCAATAAGAAAATAGTATAGTTAGTGCTATCTAGTAAGTTGCAAATTTTAATCAAAGGTGCTTATTATCTATAGTCAGGCAACTATTTCATGGAGATGATCTGTGCCTTTGTTTTTGTCGATTTTCTCATGATATGATTCAAACATCCAGATGTTTCAAAAGTGAATAAAAATGCACTATTCCATGTATATGTAAGTCTATCTGCATTATTTTCAGAGATATTATAAATCACAAAAGGGTAATACATTTAGTTTTAAATTAGGTGTTTTCCATACATAGAATGTCCCAAGTGTACAAAAATGGCTGATTATTCTTGAAAAAATAATTTTAGATTTCCCTATGCTTAATTGTTTTAGCATAGTAACGATTAAGATGGGTAAATATTTCAAATTTACACTTAATTACTGATTGCAGCTTTAGTGAAAGATGAATACATTTTTGAATTTTCAAGAAAACATGATGTTCTTGTTATTAGTTCTAAGATTTCCTAGCACAACTGCTAGTTCCATTATTTGAAAATGGGAACATAGCTATTTAATGCCTAGTGTAAATAATATTAATTTTGTGTGTTATAGTTGCTTGTATATGTACACTTTTTGAAACATGGTTCTTATCTTGATGAATTGTCCCAAGTGTACGAAATATCTCAAATTTATGCACCATTTTTAACAAGCAATATCCGAGGCAACTTTTGACATACACTTACGAAACTTCGTCTTTAGTTTAGAAATATCATGCATTCTAGTAAACAGTTAGTCTTTTAACCCTTCTCCACTCCAGACAAACATGAACAAAACTTTTAGAGGTGCACATTTGAAAAAAGTACGTAAAAAAAGTTAAAAATCTCAATTTTTCAAAATTGTTTATAGGTACGCAATGTTTTTTGGCATTGTGAGCTTTGAAAAATACCTGTTTTCATTTGAAATAATGAAAAAACACTGATTAAATGTTATATTAGGTGTTTATAAAGTACCAAAACCTGTCATTTTTTTCACAAAATTTAACTAAAAGTTTAAAGCAAAACCTTAGTTGTGAATTTGTGTTTGCACTTATCATCACGGCCCTAGTAATTTATCAAATTTGAACCATTTTCTTTCATGATGCAAACAAAGATTTTGTTCTATTTTAGCATCTAAAATTCATCAAAAAAATAAAATCTTGCTTCATTATTTTTGAACATACCCAAATTTAAAATAGTGCCGTGTGGCAAAGGGCACCAGACCTTTCCCTCTCCCAAACAAGAAACGGTTGTGAGAAACATTTAGAAATAGAATTCTTTATTCCAAAAAAATTCTTTTGTGTTTTAAAAAAAACATTTCCTAGTTTTGACAGTTAGTTAGCTATTTCCCAATTTGCCATCTTTTCAGATTCAATAGATCTAACATATTCATGTTTGGAAAAGAGCGTAATTCAAGTTACAATACACAATCTTGTATGACACTTAAAACACAATAATACGAGCGAAATGTTGTGTGGTACGTAAAAAGTGTCTAAATTAAAAGAACAATAAATGTACAATGTTGTATGGCCCTTTAAAAAGTCTAAATCGTAAAACACAATAATGCAAGCATATTGTTGTATGGTATGTAAAAAGTGTCTGGATTTAAAAAGATAATGAATGTACAATGTTTCATGGTACTTAAAAAGAGGCTAAGTCTTAAAACAAAAAAAGTTAGCTTTATTATTCTACCTTTATTGAACATCAGTATGAAATATACAACGTTATTACAACAATTATAACACATAATATTACACAATCTTAGACAGTACAAATAGAACATGACTATACTATAAAACAAAAGAAATGCACAATTGAAAGAAAATCAATTCTTAATAAATCCTTTCCCAAACAACAAAATGGTAGACAGGCCAAAATTACATACAATTTTGTATGGCATTTAAGTAGTGTCTAAATCTTGAAACACGAAAATAAAGGTACAATCACGGTCGGGAAACCCCACATAGTCAATGGTTACGCACAGAAAATCCTCTTAGGTAACGTCTCTGGATGCACAGTTTTCAGGACATATTTCACAATATAATTATGCTTTTGGTGATTAAATGCGATATAAGAAGAAAAACACGCTCGGCTTCAACCCATTTTCCACTTGTTTTAATTATTTCGGCTCCAAAATTGGCCCGTTTCCACAGGATCATTGTTGTCGTGAGTTGATCCTATTTCCACACCGTTTTTCTTTGGGTATCTAATATTTCTTAGACATTGTATTCTGAAAAAGGATTCTCTTATCAATAGAAGCTTTCGATCGCTTTATAACATGATTGTTTGGCAGTTTGGGGGCATTGAAATGCTCATAAATACACGATGTATACCTATACACAGCAACGACACCGGGTCAACTCACGACAACAATGATCATACGAAAACGAGGCCAATTTTGATGCCGAAAGGATTAGAACAGACAGATAAATGGCCGTAAAGGAGAATGGCATTGTCCCCTTTTACTTTTAAGCACCAACATAAAAAATAGGACAGCAAATGGAAATATGTACCAAAAACGAATCTACGCTAGACACCACAGAGTACTTTACCACGTAAACTTTCGCCCTCTTTTAATAATGTATTCACAAACTGTTTTCAGTCTTGACCTAGTTTGCGGTAATAATTCCATCTACTCAATTCAATTTAAATAAAGGGACCCTCTATCGGCCAAACAATTATTGACAGTTAAACGGGCTAACGGACCAGCTTTAACAGAATAAACTGTAATCGAAAATTTGACAAGCACTGAACATAACTACAAAAATGTAGACCTGGCTTGCGGTAACAGTATCTCCTTCTTGCTTCTTTCTAGCAAGACATCTCAATTGACAAGAAAACTATAGACATGGCTAAAGTTTATGAATATTAAAACGCACAAACTTAATCAGATTAATGTTAAACAACAGTTTGGGAAAATATAACAACAAGAGGGATCAAATATAGGTCTAAATTGTATTTCTTATATTTTATTTATTTCCATGTCAAAGTTAACTACAGCGTGTGGAGCCAGCGTATGAGTAACGTATGGATTTTGGCCATACGCTGATGTACGCTGAAATGCGATGGAGGTACGCTAGGGCTACGTTGATATACGTTACTCATACAATGGGGTACGTCGGAATACGCTGATGTACGCTGAGAGCCAAAAAAAATTTTTGAACATGCACAAAAATTTTCCCCGTATGCCAGCGTTTGAATTTTATGCTCGTCATACGTTTCTCATACGCTGAATACGCTACAGGTACGCTAAATATACGTTACTCATACGTCGAATACGCTCAATGTACATTACTCATACGCCGCGTACGTTTCTTGTACGTTGAGTACCAACAACACAAATGAGGAAGTTGATGTGCTGCAACATCACAATAATTTGTTATAATTGGCAGTTTAAACGCTACACATAAAAATGATATCAGAAGAAGCAGTAGAAAAAGAAGATGGTAATGACGACAAAGAGAACGAAAAGAAGAAGAAGAGGGGGAAGTAGAAGAAATAGAAGACGAAAAAGAAGAATAATAATAAGAAGAAAAAGAAATAGAACAAGGAGAAGAAGAGGAAGGAAAAGAAGAAGAATGCTTCATCCAGATTCTCCATCTCCTCCCCCTCTTTCTTCTTCTTCTTCTTCCTCCTCTTCTCCTTCTTCTTCTCCTTCTCTTTCTTCCTCTTCCTCCTAGTCTTTTTGAAGACCCTGAGTGATTTCAAACGACTTTGGAAAACATTAAGGCAAAATACAAAAATGGTGGTGCATGTAACCAATAGTGGTACCTATTATTTTCTCCTTTTGTCTCAATATTTTTGTTCTAAATTGTACAAATTTTGGCATTTGGAACATCTCTAAAATTTAACCAATCTATTTCCAATGTTAATGGCCAGTTTATTGGTGCATTGAAAATGCGCTGCAATCACATCGGTCCTATAATCGCAACTTTTAGGGCAGTATGTAGTTTTCTCCCAGTTTTCTTTCTTTCCTTTAAGTAGTTTTTATACGCCGCCGGAGGCGGACGTATATTGGCGTCATCTTCTCCGTCTGTCCGTCCGTCCGCCCGTCCGTCCGTCCGTCCGTCCATCCGTCCATCCGTCCATCCGTCCGTCCGTCCGTACGTCCGTCCACTTTTCTTGTCAACGCAACTCCTCCTAAGTTTCTGGCTGGATCTTCTTGAAACTTGGTCAATGTTATCACCTCAATTGGTAGATGTGCATGAAGGAAGGATTTTATGGTTCATTGATTTTTGCCTGAGTTATGCCCCCTTAAAACTTAGTCTCTGGGGCGGCGTATATTGTGACCATGGCACTCTTGTTATGCTTATGTCATTTACGGATCATTGTCCCAACAGTTTCAAATTACTTTCAAATTGGAAATTCCACAGGCTACTTTGTGTTTGATTAAGACTACAATTATTATTCGTTTTTAGCTTGACTTTTCGAAGAAAATGAGAGCTTATACTGTCACCCGGGCGTCGGCGTTGGCGTTGGTGTTGGCGTTGGCGTCGGCGTTGCAACATAGGTTTAAGTGTTTTCAAACATCAATGACTTCCATACTATCAAAGGGATTCAACCCAATCTTGGAATACTTATTCACCATCACATTCTCTACCTCACTACCAGGGCCCATGACCCTGGCTCCACTATATTTAGAGTTATGCCCCCTTTATACTAAGCAACTTAGAAAAGTCGAGCGCGCTGTCTTATGGACAGCTCTTGTTGATACTACTGGCGAGGAAAGCTGTCGAAAGATGAAGAAATCACTCGTCTCAAGCTACCTTTTCTTCAACATTTTCATAAAAAAAGATTAAACAAAATACATACAGGCAGGTCTTCATTGATTTTCTTTCAAAATATTCGGAGAAAAGAAGCCACTGCTGTACACTGGATTTATTTCCTTTTGTCTTAACATTTTCTATGCTTTAAGTAAGAATTCCCGTAATTCATTATAACATCATTTTTTATCCGAACCCATATTAATTTAGGCCATGCAGCCAAAATTTCTGTCTTTGAATAAGGGTTAATACAAACTTTTCATTGCAAATCTGACAGAAAACAGCTTAATTAACCATTCTAGACCAAAAATCTAACACTATTACATCTTTAGAAACTCTTTCGGAAAAGGAGGAAAATACCGATGATCAGGCTCCAGCATTCTCTCATTTTCCCCGATATAATTTCTGTTCATACATTTTTATTTCACTTTTAAATAATATTAGTTTGTCCATTAATTTGAGAACGGATAAGGGATTGAAGATAATCTCCGTTGAGAAGTTGAGTAGACCTTTGTTTTGAGAAATGACAAGTTAAACATTGAATAAAACAATAAGAAATAAATTCCTTTATTGTTGTATAATCTGGTGTGTTTTCATTTTTCATAAGGCATTCACTAACACTTCAGACAGTTAAACCTTTTCAAAGCAGAGACAATAATTTGTAACCATTCGCAACAAAATCTTTGAAAACATCGTGGAAACGGGAAAAATAAATGTATATTATTTAAATCCTTTCTCCCATGTCCTTTACAATTATCCTAGTATTTCCATCGAGACTTCAAACAAGATCAAACCCCATCTTCGTGTGAACCTAGCTGTCTATTGAGAAAAATAACAGGATTAGAACTTCTTGTTTGAATACCGTTTCTAAAACGATAAAATCTTGGACAGAAAAAATCAGCAGACGACTAAGAGAATGTTAATAAAGATCGCAAATAATTAACTTTTTCAACAATATTATTAATTGTACACCGAAGGTTTAATGTTAAATTTCAACAGGTCTTGATTTTTTATGTGGATTTTAATAATAAAAGAAGGCAGTCAAAATAAAGAAATGCATATTCATTGGCATTAGGCTATTTTATAGGGGTTATACAAATTCCATGGCAAAGATTACTTTAATGATTTTTTTTACAATATTTTTTCAAGTAATGAATGCTTAAACCATAAACATAAATATGGTGCATTTTTCTTCCTTTTTTTAATATATCTGAAACATGCTAGCCTGCGAGTGAAATAGAATGATACTTCCGTGGTATCATATGAAAATCAACTAAGCGGAATGTACACCGGAAGTGTGAAAGGACCGCTGTGATTGTAGCGCCCTCTATAAAAACAAGGGCGGATAACCGACCAATGTCTCACATTAGGAGTACTAGTCTAGTACTCCCAATTATTTACGCTCATCATACGTTAGGTTGACTTTCCGCGCTCATTTCTCATACGTGAAAGGTACGCTGATGTACTCTACTCATAAGTCGGAATTCGCAGTGAGTTCGCTACTCATACGTCGGCGGTACGCTAGGAATTTTGTTTTAACCGTTGTTTGATCTTAAGATCACATCATACGCTGAAAGGTTGTGCGTATAGATAATTTTCCGAAATATTCGACACGCTACTCATGCGCTGGCTCTATACACTGTAGTGTGACTGCACCATTATCTACATTTACATGTTTTCGAAGAAAAATCGTATTACTCAATTTGATCTTGGTATGCCCAATTGAAAATAAATGAATAGTTGATTGGTTTATCGGAAGTTTTTCTTTTTGTTTTTTTAAGATGCTCTATCCAAATAACATATATCTATCCGCGGAATGACTTCGAACCAGCAATTATGAAGCACATACCTATAAGCATTTGTAGAAACGTCTGTATGAAACAGTTGGGGAAATAATTATTTTCTCCATTTCAGATTAAAGATAAAGATTGAGCGCTAAGTATGTTCAGTGGTTTAGTGATACAAACACGCAAAAATGCAATTTCATACCGAAAATATAAATGAAAAGTAAGGAAAAGTAGAAAGAAAAAAAAAAGGAATAAAGTACCTGTGCATTATGCGAGTACGTGTAATTACCATGATCTACACGTATGCGAAAGGTACATGCAATTCTTCTGACAGTATTTTGTCTTGAATAATTTTGAATTAACCACTGCCACGACAACAACACGTCATTAATTCTTTAAAGTCTTCTCTAAAGTCACTGCCTATGAAACAGTACAGAATGAAGTTGATCGCGTTGTTAAGGTATCGTAAAACCTCGAGTGCAAAAAGTGTATAAAGAGTTTGAGTTGTGTAATTAAAGTCTGAGTATGTTACTACTGTCAACAAAACGCTATACGGGACCGTTGTCACACATTGTACAATACATACGACAACCACTTGATAGGTCGCATACTTTAATTGTGTCTGTCGACGTGCCTGTCTCTCATTATTTGGGTTACCAACTGAATTATTAGATATTTTATTCATTTTAACCAAAATCATTACGTTGCATATTATCAGAATAATAAATGGAACGGTATAAATGGACACTATTTGAAACCAAAGAAAGACCATTCTGTGCGTCTCGAAGAATGAGCCTTTCACATAGTAACAACGTTTATTTCTAAATTTAAACTCAAATAAATACACCACGTTTACACCGAACGACACCAAAGTCAGTATGAGCACAGTTATATAGATACGCTTATGGGCTTTCGTGTTTATGAATTTAAAAGGCAAATACAAATTACATGTCTTTTCTATAGAAAGAACTACTGTTACCCAAATAGAAAGAGGGAAAATGGAGTAAGAAATAAAAACATACAATTTACATGAAATATCGTCCATTTTGTTCCTTAATTCAAAACGAAATGGTGAGGCTAACAACAAAGACACCAATGCAGTGACCAGAAGAATGAGCGTGTCGATGATAGCTAGTGGTTTGAAGTAGCAGCTGACTGGAAGATGTCTGCATCGTTTGCCCTTTGACAACGTCAAGAAGGAAAGTATGTTTCCAGTCACTCCAAATGGTATAATAATTGCCAGGAAAATAGTGATGAACCAATGGAATGTTTCCATCTTGTTAACTTGAACGCTGTGAATTAAAGATAATGACATGTGAGTAACTATTGATGTATGAAAAATGGGAAAGATTTCATGCGAAGATTAGGATAAAAATCGACGTAAATCAGACTGAGTATGGATACAGTATTATCAAGATCAGATTTATTCCCTCAGAGCTACCCCATAACTAGAAACTATTGTTAGAGAGCAGCACGCAAATTAACACATTGTGTCTTTATACAGGAGTAATGTGGACGGTTTAGAAATGGACGATTGGCAAACCTTTCCCGAACAGAACAGAAAACATTTCGAATGACGAGGCAAAATGAGTTCATGTAGCTTAACATCATTTTCATCTTTTGTCTCATTTATCCCCATATATTTTCTCATAAGGACGTCGAAACCATGTGGTGGGGTGGGGTGTTAGATTTAAAGGGACGTTTTGGACAGTGATATCAATCAGGATAGGATATAACGTGACACGGAATTTGTAAAATATATTCAATGAATAGCCTAATGATAGAACGATTTGAATTTGGTTTTGAAGCCAAAGTGTGAAAATGCCATGAATTTTCTAAATGTTGTTGATTTTTTAAAAACACCTGTTTTTTATCGGGTTTTATATTAAAGATAATTTGCATTCATAAAAGTCTAAGGCGTTTTCACGACTTCATTGCTTCAAACCTCAACGTCAATATAAACAAAAATATTGGAAAATATCGAAATTAATATGTCATGTGATTTCCGTCGTGGTCAATCGGTACATAAAATGTAATACTGACGGGCTAGATGACAAACACAAACTTTATAAATATACGTATTAAACTTCCGGCAAATACATTATGTGTTTAATTTTTATTGGGGAATCAGAGTTGATGAGGGAAACGCGAAGATTAGAACAATTAGACATACTTACCAACAAATAATGTATCTCTTACTCGAACGCCGCTTGTTGTTTCTTTAAAATGAAGGTTTGTTTTTGCTTTATATTTTTCAGTCGTTTTAACACGTATGATTTGTTGCAAATCCCTGGAAATATCGTGCAAAACACTTAAAAGCAAGTGGCTTTAAAAGTAAAAGCAGTGCACTTGGAATTGTTTTATCAATATCTGGACATACGTTATTTCTTAAATCAACTAAAATGTCGTGTCTGTTTTGCAACCCTCATTGTAGAAAACAAATTTGTAGTTAATGAAGATATATAAAAGTATAATTTAACGCAGAAAACATTGAGCACAAAGGGCATGCTTAATTTGTTAATGAATATCCAAAACCCTATGTTGTTGGTACTCGTAGTGGGAATAAAGCAAGATTGTTAAGATATGAAACAAGCTTACCACTAAAAGGGAAATGTATCTTCTACACAATTCCGTTAGTTCTTCAAAGGAATAGTTTTCACTTGATTTACCAACCGTATAACTTGTATAACTTGATAAAAACTCTTGGAAATATAGCGCTATAAAGGATTACAACCCATCATTTACTAAAAAAACGCTTCGTGTATCCGTAGCAATGGATATTGACTAGGGTATCACTCGTCAGGTTCCGTTTCAACGGGTGACGTCCGGAAATTAATAAAAAAAATCATTGTTTAATTTCAATTGCCACAGATGACGAATGAAGATGCACAAAGTGTTTGTAGATAATGATGGGTTGCATTCCCTAATACATAAGATCGACTATTTGAAGCAGTCGATTTAATACTGAATGATTAATAATTATAATTGAAATGGAGTTTTCTAAATATCACAATATATTGCGATGATAATTGATGATAAACCATTTCACAAATGTCAAAACATTATTTCAGTTTGATAGTTGCACTGTAGACAATTAATGTAAGATGTCGTCAAATCATTTTCAATGCCATTCCAAATACATGCACAGTCGACACTCTTGCTTCGAAGTAAGAGAGGCCATCAAAATACCTCATACATATCCAGAGTTTGATTCATCCGGCTTTTATAAGTTTCAATTTAAATGACATGTGATCATTTTGTTGCCCATCAAATGCGTTCATAATTGAAATATAGTACAAAAGGGAAATGAATTGCTTGAAACAAGTAATTTCTATCATTTTCCTTCTAAATTCCAATGGTTATATTTATTTCGAAACTATTTCGTTTCAACATCTTAATAGCATTTTTAGGACGGGACCAGATATTCATTTTCACTCAAGCGAACATTCGTCTTATCCGATGTCGATATATAACGAGTGTCGACTGTATATGTGTTAGGCTATAATTCGCGATGACTGTTTGGTGGTATTTAACCTTTCCCCGAAGAGCATAACTTTAGACTGTTCCAATTTGAATGCTGCTGCAGACGACAATTCTAAATATTACAAAAACGTATATTAACTATTATGTGAATATATTTTTTAAATTGTTAACAAAGGTTGTCTCAAAACATTCCGAACAATCCTCGTAGATAATTGCAACATGCAAATTGACATTGAGATACCCATTTCGAATTTGATCGAACAATTTTGAAATTGGTTTGATTTGCCAAACGGTTCACATCGATGAGTCATCGGGTCTGCGGATTATGAATGATAATCCTGACAAACATGCGCCTGGTTTAAATTTCTGTTTCGTTAGAAACGAATAATTGCTTTCGCATGACATGAGTCGTATTGCAAGTTTATATAGCGCCACTTTTAACAATACAGCTCTTTGAGGTAGACAACCTCAGAAAATGAGTTAATTATAACGTAATTTTGCAATATTGTTTTTCTTCCGTATTAAGTCTTGTTCAGTTGATCCGAATTTGTTTCTGAAAAATTGCCAATTTTAGAGCCAATTATTTATCTTTTTATGCCAATATGATAGAGTATAAAGCAGGAAGTGTAAGCTAAGATCAGACTGAGTGTTTGTTCAGACACATTTTAGTCTTTACTACCTGTGATAGCTCGGGTCTAAAATGGTTGTATCGTGAACAGCATGAAAAGGGTAAGTTGACCAACATGGTATTACTGGAAGACGTTCAAGAACGTCTAGCAAAAAATAAGGGTTTATCAAGTAAAATACAAATAGAGAGCAACGAGAGAAAAAATACATCTGAAAGAATAAAGTTTAATGTATATTGTACGAGTATGCCCTGTGACACTTTGTACGTATGCATATGCGGAAAGTAAAGTACTTTGATCGCTTTTCGTCTTGAATTATTTTCATTCAACTACAACAGCCGCAGAAACAATACGCCAATAATTCTTTGAAGTCTTGTCTGAAATCACTGCCTATGAAACAATATAGAATAAAGTTGATCGCACTGTTAAGGTAACGTAAAGCGCTTAATATCTTTAAAAACTTTAAAGCAGTTGATGATGTGTATATATAGTCGCTGTATTCAAACACTATCACCAAAACGCTATACGGGACAGCGATTACTAAATGTACAAAGCAAACAACAACCACTTGGTATGTTGTATTCTTTAATTGTGTTTGTCGACGTGACTGTCTCTCATTATTTGGGTGTCCAACTGAGTTATTAGATCTTTTAAACATCTTAACCAAAATCATGACGTTGCATATTATTAGAATAACTAATGGAAGGGTGAATACTAATAAAATTGCCGACAAAATAAATATCCTATCATATTTGTCAGAGAATGAGCCATAATCAACAAAGCAAAAGTTGTCAAATATAAGCTTATCATCAAATAGAATATGTACATTCATGCCAAAGGAAACCAAAGCTAATATAGCAACAGTGATGTAGATACGCTTATGGGATGTCTGGTTAGTAAACTTAAAAGGCATACACTTAAAGACACTTCCAACGCAACACTTACATTTTCTATCATAATTAGATAAATAATGCAGTATATTTCAGCAAATATGACTCGACTACGTTTACATGTTTTCTGTAAATTTCATCAAAATCGATTGATCCGAACATAAATAACATTTAGGTTTTTCACTGAGACTCAAATATGAAAAGTCACAAAACCACACGCAATTGCAGAATTCAATAGCATCAAACCAGCGTCAACAAACCATGCTCATATCTCGCACCACTGCTTCATAAGATTTGATAACATGCTTTCACGTGCGAAGCAATACTAGAATTCAGTTGCACCTATTTTGTTTAAGAAATAATGTTTTGTGCGTGTCAGCATTGCACAAAATCATCGAATTTGTCACCAGACATTAGTTTTTCGCCTTTTTGTCCCAAGAAAGTTTCATCAACTGGAACAGGAACTTAAAAGGGACGAGTTAAGAATGATCCCGCAAAGATTCATCATCAAGTATGCTTTATCAATGAGAAGGGGTTGTCTTCGTGTCATTTAAGTCCACGAAGGACACACAAAATGCTAGCAGAATGTCATAAACTTTACTGTTGTTACAAGAATAACATGAATTTACGTTATCAGCTCGAACAGCTTTTATGCGACTTTTTGTTTTCTAGTCATATTACATGAACTGCAAATTTGATCATTTCTACTCAATGTTTCCTTATGAAAATCACAGACATCATGCAATAGTGAATGAATTAAATTTGTTGAAAATTTGATTAAAAATGGTTCATTAAATTTCAAGTTATTACCAAAAAGGTAAGTGTTGCGTTAGAAGTGTCTTTAAGTGTATATATATTCTAAACGTCTTTTCTAAAGAAAGCGCTGTCGTTACCCACATAGAAAGGGGGAAAATAGAAAAATTTGTAAAAGCAATTAGATTACATAAAAAGCTGTTAATTTGGCTTAAGGCAAAGGGTAGTGGAGATTCCACCAACAAAAAGTCAATGCCAGGAACCATTAGTATGATCGTGTCGATGACGGCTAGTGGTTTGAAGTAGCAGCTGACCGGAAGATGTCTACATCGTTTGCCAACTGACCACGTCATAAAGGAAAGTATGTTTCCAGTCACTCCGAATGGTATGATTACTGCTAGAAAGATGGTGATAAACCAAGAGAGTGTTTCCATCTTGTTTAGTCGGACCCTGATAATGAAAGGTAGATTTTAGGTGTCAACCCGTTGCAAAACAAAAAATATTTAGACAGTCCTCATTTAAAAACTTACACTGAAAACAAAATAGATATTGAAAAAAAGATAAAATTTGTGTATAAACAACACAGAAACATTAGACAACAGTGAGGAAATGGTTGTGACCGACATCATACTATAATTTGAGCAACGTTTGTCTGTTTGTCCGTTTGTTCCCCTACTCCTCCCAGGTCCTTGGGCCGATCTTCACCAAACTTGGAGGGAAGGTGGAGGGCGGCCCCGGGTATAAGCTTGAGGGGTTCATTTTTTGAAAGGTCAAGGTCATCCAGGTCAAAGGTCAAATTTATGTTTTTACGGGTTACGGGTATCGTTTTTACGGGTTACGGGACGGGATTGCTTACAGGTTACGGGACGGGATTGGGCAGCCCCGGATAGGTCAAGGTCATCGAGGTCAAAGGTCAAATTTCGAGACGGGTAAAATTGCTAGTTCAGAAAAATCATGACGTTTTCAGTCTTCTCTGCTGAACAAACCACTTTTCAAATCATGCATAATCATAATTATAATCACATTAACTCATTACCACATAGTGGCGCTTTTAGACGCCCAACAAGATATAAGCTTTGGAAAAACATTGTGGAAAATGAAGAAATTGCTTGTGAATTGTGATAAGCATTTTTGTCATTTCCCACAATGTTTTCTACCACAAAAAAAAAAACAAAACATTTTAAATTTCTCTGAAAAATAAATTATCGTCTGCAACATCTTTGAATTTTGGACCGACCTGAAAGTTTGCAATCTGGTAATGGGTTAACATGGTACTTGAAAAATATCGAAAATACTGTGTCAAGTGATACAACCGGTATATAATATGTAAAATTTGCTGGTCGGATGGTATCATCTTGTTCTCAGAATAAGTGCATAATTTGATTGGTTTTAAAGTCACGGTGGATAATCACGTGACTCAGAATTTCAGTAAATCACCTATATTTTTCTTAAAAATGACCAATTTGAATTTGGTTTGAAGCAGAGAAGGTAGAAAATTGCCAGAAATAAGCTGGGCGTAATGGATTTTGAAAAAAAACTGATAAAAAAGTTATTGAAGATCAACCAAAATTTTGGTTGATCTTCAATAACTTTGTAATCATTTGATTTTTCAAAATTCTACCACGTCCATCTAATGCGTGACGTCTGTCCACCGTCTCTGCTTCAAACCGAATCCTAATCGGTCCATTATTTACAACATTACTGAAGATTTTCTGAAAATATTGTATCACTTGATTATCCACCGTGAAAATGACAGCATAATATATCTAAATAAATTGGCGGCTAAAATATTAGGTGTTTAAGTTTATTGAGTAGACTTACATGAAACCAAAGACAAGAGGACCATGATGGTCCTTAATCGCTCACCTGCACCTAGATAGACTGAAAGTCACAATTAATGTTGTCAAGTTCAAGGGCACATAATTTAAGATGTGAGATTATGATCCAGCTGAAAACTACTTTCATGATCTTGAATGATCAATATTTGTAACTGTTACAGTAAAAACAAAGTGGAAGAAAACAACAATTTTGTCACAGTAAAGGGCACATAACTCTGTTCTGATATAGATATTCTCATCAACATTATGTCCAAGTTTTTTTAATGTGGTTAATATTTATTGCTGTTTGAGAGAAAACAAAGAAGAAAACGGCAATTTTGTAACCGTCAAGGGCACACAACTTAAACATTTCAATCTGACAATTTAAACATTTAAGATATTGTGGTCACCAACAATGCGACCAAGTTGCGTCTTGATTGGTCCGTATTTGTTTGTTAGAGAGAAAATAAAGTCGAAAACGGTAATTTTATGAAATTAAAGGGCCAATAACTCTTGTTTTTCTGGCCAAATCAAGCTGAAAATTTAAATCATCAAGGATCTTATGGTCATCAACATTGTGGCCAAGTTTTGTCTTGATTAGTCAATAAATGTAGATGCTAGTGTAAACGAAGTCGAAAACAGCAATTTTGTCAAATTCAAGGGCACATAACTCCAGATTTCCTGCTCCGATCACACTGAAAATCGAACTCATCCAAGATCTTATAGTTACCAATATTGTGGCAAAGTTTTGTCTTGATTGGTCAATATTTGTATTTGCTAGAGTGGTAACAAAGTCAAAACTAGCCATTTTTGACGTTCAAGGGCACATAACTCCGGACTTCCTAGTCTGATCTGAGTCAAAATCTTAATCTTTCGAGAACTTATGGTCATACATATTTTGACTAAGTTTGGTTAAGATTCGTCAATATTTGTAGATACTACAGTGGTAACAAAGTAAAAACTAGCCTATTTTGACGTTCAAGGGCACATAACTCCGGACTTCCTTGTCCGATTTGACTCAATATGAAACTCGTCCGAGAACCTATAGTCATACATGTTTTGACCAAGTTTGGTTAAGATTGGTCAATATTTGTAGATACTAGGGTGGTAACAAAGTCAAAACTAGCCTTTTTTAACGTTCAAGGGCACATAACTCCGGACTTCCTAGTCCGATCTGACTCAAAATCGAACTCATCTGATAACCTATAGTCATACATGTTTTGACCAAGTTTGGTTAAGATTGGTCAATATTTGTAGATACTAGAGTGGTAACAACAAATTGTGGACAGACGGACAGACGGACGGACAGACGGACGGACAACGGACAAAAAGCGACCACAATAGCTCACCTTGAGCACTTCGTGCTCAGGTGAGCTAAAAAGCGAAGATTAAGACAATAACATAAGCTTACTAACATAAAGAGTATCTTCTACTCAAACTCCGCTTGTTATTTCATTAAAATGAAGGTTTGTTTCCGCTTTATTTGTTCAATCGTTTTACACGTATAGGCTTGGTGTAAATCACTGGAAAGAAAGTTGATCTAAATTTAACAAAGCAGCATATTTTGTACTGTTTGATCAATATTTGAACAAATTATTTCTAATTACTACTAGAACTAAGGTTGTATTTTGATCGACTCTACAGAAAACAAAACTGGTGTTTATGAAGATAAATATGGGTATAAAAAAACGCAAAAACATTGAGAACAAAGGGGATACTTAGTTTGCTAGTTCATATCCAAACTCTATGTAGTTGATACGCATAGCGAGAATGAAGCAAGATTGTTACAAAACGTAATAAGCTTACCACCAAAAGGGGCAATGTGTCTGTTACTCAAGCTCCGTTATTCTTTTCAAACAAAAGTGTTCACTTCACTTGATTTATTCAACCGCCTTGTGTGACTTCGTAAAAAGCACTTGCAATCTGGTGTTTTGCATAAGTGTGACTTTTGAAGCAGTAGATTTTGTACGGTTAGATAAATATTTCAAACAAGGTTTTCTAAATATCACAATATATTGCGATAATAATTGATGATAAGCCATTCACAAATGTCAAAACATTTATTATTCCAGTTTTATAGTTGCATTGTCGACAAGTTAATGGATGCAGACAGAGGACGGAATGAACACAAAATATCTTAGTAAACATAGAGACAATAAGAGATGATGCTGGAAATAATCAGACAGACATTTTTAAAAATTTCTTTTACCCTTACTTGGCATACAATTTAAGTAAAATATCATCAAATCATATTCAATGCCATTCGACATACATGTACAGTCGACACTCTTGTTTCGAAGTCAGAGGGGCCATAAAGATTCCTGGAAATATCCGGAGTTCGATTCATTCGACGCTTATTCGTTTCAATTTGAATGACATTTGACCATTTTCTTTCCCATCAAATGCGTTCATAATTGAAATATAGTAGATAAGGGAAAGAAATTGCTGGAAATTCCTTCTAAATGTCAATGGTTATATACTGAAGGAAACTTCTAACGCAAGATGCTTTTTTTGTGTGCAAAATCTTTCTGCTTGAATTTTTGACAACAATATTTATTGCAATTGTTATCCCTACACATGCACTATAATTGTTCACTAAAAACTTGAGTGTCTTGTCATGCATCATTGCGCATGTGTGGCTGTGCACAAATACCAAATTTTGTGTTGCACGTGCAATTCGAACACCGATTTCAACCTTTTTGTATGCAGCGATTTTGTTAAACGATAGCTGAGTTAAGTTACAATCATTTCTTCAAAGTTCCTCTTCACAATATGCCAAGATTGAGCACTGAAGTCAGAGTGCGCGCCATTGGAATGCGCCAGGCGGGAATGACATTCATAACTGAAGCTGTTTTGTTGTATTGTGCAATATCTACCGTCGGCATACTTTGGCAAACGTTAAACACGTCATGTAGACACACCATAATGAAATTCTGATTAGCTGATCAAAGCATTAAACAAAATACTGCACTATAAGTCCATACACCCCCACCCACCACGAAATGCCTTAGACCCATTTTCTGCTCTTTCAGATCACATGGCTGATTTGCAAAGGTGGAGTAACTACTGGGGCACAAGAAAACAGACTAAAAACTCAATGTGATGTTGATACCTGGGGATCTCAAAATTGACCCCTTGTGTGTATTGGTGCTTTGGGCTGTGTGATACGGTGCATTTCAGTACTTTCATTATTGTCAGTGGCATTAAAAAGAATTAGTCTTTGCATATGCCATTTTTGGTTACGAGTTATACAAACATAAATGAAATATACAATATTGAAGCTGGTTTTGCGTTGGAAGTTTCTTTCAGTATATTTATTTCGAAATTATGTTGTTTTATTTTAAACATCTTCATATCCGTTGGTGAGGAGGAAACCAGATATTCACTTTGACTCAAGAGGAAATTCGACTTATCCGATGTCGATATATAACGAGTGTCGACTGTATATGTGTCAGGATAGAATTAACAATGACTGTTTGGTATTTAACATTTTTCCCCAAACAGTATAACTTAAGACTGTTCAAATTTGAACACTGTTACAGACGACAAAGTTAGAGATAAAAAAAAATATTGCTTTGGCTGGAATTTTTCGAAATTTTCATCTCTTTCAGTTAAAGAAAAAAGCAAAATTTACGAAACAATATCTATGAAATGTCACTTAGGTCATTCCAATTTGAAAGGTGCCGCTGATGACAAAATTATGATCAATACATAATCTGTGTCAATATATCCCATTAAATATTGAGACAGAAAGACGAAAATGATGATTATCTGCATTTTATCCTTTTGTCTCAATGTTTTTCCAAAGCCCATTCTACTGTAAATTTCATTGACGGATTTAGATAGAATTGTTCGACGAATGTTGCTGAGTACCTGATCATACCCATAAGCGCCAAGACATTTTAGTAACTGTGACCCGTCATGCTAAAAGGGACCTTATCCGAACTCCAAAAATCCAAATTTTGACAAACTTGTCAGACTCAGCACAGGTCAAACAGATCCCCTATGCGAAAAATGAACATATTGTAAGATAGGGCAAACATTCCAAATTTAGAAAATTACATAAAAGTGAAAGGTGTGTGCCCTAGTCTGCGCAGACTGACTAGGGTCGATATTTTTCACACTTCCTATAAGGTCCCTTTTACCGTGACGGGTCACAGTTTTATTTCGTATTATGGAAAAAGATGTGTTGATGCATACATATTCGTTGCCCAAAACCCTTCTACATTTTAGGCATACTTTGATATAATTTACCCAGAATGTTCCTAGTTACCGGGCCATGCGTACGCTTTAATGATTTTGTCATATTATGAAGTATCGTAATAAAGGGGACTACATGCAAAAGAGCGACATATTGCTCAAATTCTATCACTCATAGAGATTTGCGTTACATTGTTAGATTAAAGTTAACGTTGTTATTAATTTAGGTAGGACAAAGTTAGCGAAATAGGTACATAGCAACAGTATGAGTAGTCAAGCAATACCAGGTAACATGTATCAACATCGTGTTTTTGGTTTGTGGATAAAAAATCTTTTAGGAAAAAGTATATATGAAGCAAATTAAGAAAAGTTTTGACAATCGAAAAGTGTATACTTTCTTTTACCTCTCAGTATAGTTTGTGCATATTTTAATCTGCATCTTATCTCGAAAAGGGCAGTATGCAATGATAGATCGTAGATAATAATTATTGCAACATGCAAATAGACCTAGAGATACCCATTTCAAATTTGATCGAACAATTTTGGAATTGGTTTGATATGCCAAACGGTTCACATCGATGAGTCATCGTGTCCTCGGAACGATTATGAATGATATACCTGACAAACATGCGCCTGGTTCAAAATCATGTTGTTTTGTTATAAACGAATAATTGTTTTCGAATAACAGGTTCGTATTGCAAGTTTATGCAGTGCCCACCAAACGTCTGGAGACAAACAAGAACTTTTCATTTTTCATTCCTAAATCGGTAGAAATGAATTTCGTTTAATTTTTCTATAGTTAGAAATATTGTAACCCCTCTGTAAAATTATAAATTCACATGAAAATGGTGGATGTATCCACTATTTCCATGTAAATTCTGACATATAGCATAATTAGTCTATTTTGTTCAGTTACGATAAAAATGTTGCAACAACATTCAAATTATGATTTAACCAAATATTACGGTTGAAGAACTTTGATAAATGTTTTAATATATTTGTCACCTCATTTTTAACGAGAATGCAATATGATAGCCGGTGTAATGAAGTAAAGTGACCCCCTATAGTAGAACGACTCCCCGGTCATTCTACTATATAGCAAAGTGACTCCCCCTAACGTGAAGTAAAGTGACCCCTCATATTGCAGACTGACCCCCTATAGCAAAGTGACTCCCCAAATAGGGAACATAATGGTATGCTTATATTATATATATGATATAATTTTGCGTGTTCGATCTGGGTAGTTTTGAACCTAGTCAAAAGGGACCATCTGGGTTGTTTTGAACCTAGTCAGTCTACGCTGACTGCCACCTAGGGTCGCAAGTAGTTACTTAAAAATGATTAAGTCAACCTAAAATGTTTTTTTCTACAATAGTCAGGACAAAATTCTTAAAAAGTCGCTTAGTTTTTAAGGTATAGGCATTTTGTGAAGAAAAGGGTTTGAGATCGTATCTAGGGGTATTTGGGTATGCTGAGTCCGAAAATCAATGTTGCCAAGCTGAAAAATGGCTCCTTCATCATCTAATTTGCATATTTTCAAAATGGCCACCAAAACCTCAAATATGCATTTATAATGTTGTTATTTGTCATTTTTTCGACATCTTTTTTCTGAATATCGCAAATTTCTTGTTAACAGACTAAAATTAGATCTAAATGATTTAACAGGTGATTGAGAAAAAAAATATTCGTTTTTGAAAATTACCGTATAAATGGCAATAAATCCAATTGAAACAATAATATTAATGTACATTTCATTTTCCTGCGTGAAATGCAGTAAAATTGTTCATAGTACTATTTTATTATTATATATTATGCATTAAAGGTAAAGTTTCGAATGCAGATATGATAAAGAACACACATTTTAGCACAGCTGTCCTTTGACCATATATTAATACTTTTAACGTAGATCTACCTCAAACACGCCAATTCAAAAACCATGTAAATAATTGTTCGCATAATTTTGACGAAATGATGATACATCCTAGCCACTATATTGAAACCATGATTTGGTTAAACTTTTTCCCAAAATATCCACAATAAATTCTTAGAAATATAAATCAATGTATAAAACTTTTTGGAAAAAAGTTTACCGTATTCATTCTAATAAGGGATAGTGAAGTGTGGGAAATTCCATTTTGTGGGAAATTCCATTTTTTGCACTTTCATATACACTCATGATTCCAAACTGTTGAAAATATAGTCACTAAAATTGTTTTAATTTACATTTTGATATCCTCGTATTAAACAGGTAACCAACTTAGGCACTGGACAATATTAAAAAGTACAATTATCTTAGATTTACAAATTTTGCGAGATTGCAAAATTGGTTGAGTGTGGCAAACCTATTTCACTATAATAGTATGTTGAACTTAAATTTTTCAGAAGAAAAATTGTTTGTTCATTTTGACACTATTTCAAAGAGGCAACTTATTGATCTACCTATGATATAGATAATATCCCGGTACTAGAAACTGGATATACTGACTGATATACTATATAATACAGATTTTCTAATCAACAAATACACGTTACATAACTTTAATGATTGAATGGGGTTAAATTGTCAGTAACATCACAGTGACTGATGCATATATTCATTACACATACATGTAGATTATATGTAGGCGATTCATCCTTTGGTTACAGACTTTTTATAATACCTCAAAAAGCATTTTGACACCCATGGGTTCGAACCCACAAGCCCTGGATAGATAGTCTCTGTTGTTATTTATCGAACTATTGCAGCTTTATCCGTAACTGTTAGAACTATTTCATATTTAATGATAATGCATAAAGTATTGACATCGTCTAGAGCCCGTATCATTGGTTGCGCACTTACATTTGTATAAAAATCCCTTTTAGCTGTGCTCATGACAAGGGCCATATCATTTGTCATGAATTGGGTTTCTTGGTGTATACCCGCATGCGTTCTAAGTTCACACAAGTTTAAAATGAAGGTTCAAATATGGACGCCACACCAGGACATAAATCAGAATAGCCTAGACAGAGGCATTGGCGTCTTCAATGCTCAACATTTCTTCACACAAGGCAACCGTACCTGAGAGACAAGTAGGATGGAAATGATTAAGATAAGAGAAGTGTTTTTTTGCCTGATACTGCACAGAGACATCAACCTGTATGGGTAGATGCTTACTGAATCATAAAAAATCGCATCAAATTCATTCAGTTCTTCTACGAGGGGCGTTCATCAAAGATTTCCCCTGACCTACTTTCAGTTGAGGTAGGAAATTGAAATTGTACACATACATTACCGTATACCTCTATAGGTCACATGAAATCTTGCAGCTCTGAAAAGTAATTTGTTTCTTATTTCCGCGTGCTGAAGTTAAGTAAGGTAGCGTGATGGAGCAAGCAGTCATCAGATTCCTGTATTTGAAAGGTCGCACTCTAAAGGAGGAATTTGATGACATAAAAGAAGTTTGTGGGGATGATGTCCCATCATAAGACTTTGTCAAACACTGGTATACTCAGTACAAGTGTGGACGTAAGTCTGTGGAAAGAGCCCGAATCCTGGGCGCCCACAGCCTGTCATTGATGATGCCACCATAAAGTCAATGCAAGGTTTCGGGCACAATCTACAGTGTTCTACAGAACAGGTCTCCAAAACTGCATTAAACGATGGCAGAAGTATGTCTCTCTGGCTAGAGGCCATGTAGAGAAAGATTAATATTTGTACCAAGTTTCAATTCTCTATACTTATTAGAAGTAGGTTAGGGGAAATCTTTAATGAACACCCCTCGTATATGAAGTTTGTATCTAACTTTACCTGCCACATTGTTAGTTTCTCATTAATTTATAGGAAACTAAGCATTGATGAAAATCTTGGTACCAAAGACTTATTCATTTTTCTGCCCAGAAAATATGATGTGCATACCACTTAGTAAACTCTAATTGTCCGCATGTTGTTCTGATGCCTGAAATATCTAGCATGGCCCCTTTAAGTAGACGGGGAAATATCTAATCACCAGCGAGAACATACATTATGTACAGGATTGTAATGCGCTTGCTCCAAACGTTTGATTATAAGAAGATAGCAATTGTATTTGAAAATTGGACACATTCACGTTCTTTGGCATGTATCTCATTTTAAAAACGGTATTTAGGGTGTGTTATCGGTTTTATAGGAATAAATACGGTGCTTAGCTCCTTTGACATTTTTTGTTATCAAATCAATTCTGGTATAAATGAATTCAGGTGATATTTTTTTTCCGGAGCTCATTCCGATCTAGCCATAAAACCAAAGACATGTTAAAATATTTTAGCTTAGCATCATTTTGAAAATGAACCAAATTATTTTATGAAGGCTAAATCTAAAATGTCCAAGTTTTTTTTAAAATCAAAATGTATACGTAAACGTCTAAATTGGTATTGTTGATAAAAGTTATGTGTTTTAACGCCGCTTTTTTTTAAAAAAAATATAACAAAAAAATGATAAATAAATTCAATGTGAAAGTGATATTCTGCATGTTTAAAAATGTTTTATTGTCAGTAATACGGTAAAAGATTATTAAAAATTGTGTCAACGTAGTTCTATTTACTTTTGAAATTATTTTCTCGGTAGTTTTAAACAATTTATGGCAAAACATATCAACAATTTGGTTAAGATTATGCCAAAACCTTGAAACTTGAAAGTAATATTCTGTATGTTTAATAGGGGTTTATTGCCAGTAATACGGTAAAAGATTATTAAAAATAGTGTCAACGTGATTCTATTTACTTTTGAAATTATTTTCTCAGTAGTTTTAAACAATTTATGGCAAAACATATCAACAATTTGGTTAAGATTATGCCAAAAACTTGAAACTTGAAAGTGATATTCTGTATGTTTAACCCTTTCCCAAACAAGACCTGGTTTTGACGTCCCTAATAGAAAAGGCTTAGGAAAACATTAAGACAAAAGAAGAAACTGCTGATAACCAGCAGTTTCTCATTTTGTCTCAATATTTTCTATGCCATATTTTACACAAATTCTTTCTTTCCTAACTTCCATTTTGTCATTTGTGGCAGTTTTTGAAGTGGATCACCCGAAAATTCTGCCGTACGGGAAAGGGTTAATAGGGGTTTATTGCCAGTAATACGGTAAAAGATTATTAAAAATAGTGTCAACGTGATTCTATTTACTTTTGAAATTAATTACTCATTAGTTTTAAACAATTAATAGCAAACTATCTCAACAATTTGGTTAAGATTATGCCAAAAACTTTGATACTATATAGCGGATTTTATGTTTTTGGCGGCCATTTTGAAAATATACAAATAAGATGGTGAAAGAGCCATTTTTGTTTCTCATTCACGTGGTAAACCATTTAGTTTTAGTCTGCTAACATGAAATTTGCGATATTTAGAACAAAACATGACGAAAAAATGATAAATAACAACATAATTATTGCATAATTGAGGTTTTGGCGGCCATTTTGAAAATATGCAAATTAGATGATGAAGAAGTCATTTTTCAGCTTGGCAACATTGTTTTTCGGATTCAGCATACCAAATTACCCTTAGAACCGATCTCAAACCCTTTTCTTCACAAAATGCCTTTAGGTGATAACTTTTCTAAATTCGTGCCCTGACTACAACTAGTAGTTTCATTCTAAAGCTGGGAAGTCATATCGGCCACGGCAGCGTCATTTTTTCTCCATAATTATTTTATTGGTTTGTGGACTTCCATGGCAGGGTTTAGCTTTAAGGGCAACATTTTATTTTTATTGTCATTGTTTTAAACCTTTTCCAAAGAACAGCATTTGCCACAGATGGGTTAATCCATTACCAGGCAGAACATGTTAACACTGGTCCAAATTCAAAGACGCTACAGACGACATTTTTAAGTGAATGAAATGTTACATCTTTTGGACTTTTTTACTACATTTAACATTGTTCGAAATGACAAAAATGCTTATCACATTTCTTCATTTTCCTTAATGTTTTTGCCAGGCATTTTCTTTTGAGGGGGTCAAAAGGTGTCACTTTGTAGTGCTGGGATAACAGTTTATCATCAAGTTCTACACTAATGGGTAAGTGTGGTAATAAATAGTCCCTTAATGTGTTAACAATTAGACTAACCCAGCACGGGGTCAGAATTTACAACCCACCGTGATGTCAGAGGTAAATGTGCAAATGGAAGGACCGTATTCGTTCTCTCTTTCTCATAAGCCAATCATATCTCGATTCAAAGAATCAAGCCTCTCCTTTTGACAATATCTTTTATTCCAACAAAGGAAAAGGTTTACGTTTCATTGAATAAGCCACACTTTTGGCATAGTGCGTTATAACTTTACGTAGCCGAAACTATATACAAGTATTGTCCACCCAAATTAACCCGGGACAACTTAATTTTCGTGTGCAAAGTCCGTTAGTTGAGCGTATCAACAAAACATTGCCGAAGTGGGGTCATTACATATGCAGGTGTTCCGGGTAATCTTGCTGGACAATGGACATATAGGCCTACGACGTTCAAGGATTTTGTCTTTATTTATACAGTGTAGATACTGATTGGCGATCTTATTGGTTAAGTGATCAGGCTCTACCCTTTCCACTACAGAAAATCGGTCACTGGCCGTAAGAAAATTGTTAGTAACACGGAGTCATATCGTCCCTTTTCAACAAAAACCTCGTTACTGAAGCTTGTTTTATAAGTTGCAGTTACGAGGTTTTTGTTGAAAATCATCGATACGTTTGCAATAAAAAAAAAAAAAAACAAAACAGAGACCTTTGAACATTCCAAAAAGGTCTTGAATGCCAAAATTTTGTGACGCGGGCGCGAGATCTGTATGTCATCGCTTTTGTTCAAAACCTCGTAAACGCAGCTTCAAACCAGATGTAGTTACGCGATTTTAAACGATATTGATGGACCGACAACACGCGCAGATCCAGACATTTTCCCAGAGGGACCTATACTGGTGCCAGTCTTTAGAAGCATAACATCATTTACATTAACCCATTACCAAAACGACAATATTTAGACATTATTATTAGAAATGGAGAAATTGCTTGTCACAAGCAATATCTTCATTTTCCATAATGTTTTCCAAAGCCATTATCGCGTGGGGAGACAAAAAGAGTCATTGTGTGGTAATGGGTTAAAATATATGAAAATATGATACATGGATGTGTTGTTCTGTGTACGCGCATGAAAAAAAATCGAAAAAAATCGCACCGATATTTAGATCTTATTTATTTATTTATTTTTTTTTTATTTTTATTTTTTTTTCAAATTCATGGCTGGGGCACAGAGCCCCCTGCTTAATTCGCCATGTACGTTGAAAACAGGAATAGTAATCACATACAAATGATACATTTTCATGGCCATCTCTTTGTTGACAGGGTTCAGCCAATTTCAATTTCTACTTAAGCATTTATGATTAAAGCTAGTAGCCAAACATGCTTCAAATTTAATTCATCATTTTTAAAAGTAATAAGATAATATATATGTAGAAAAAGAAAAAAAAACGAAAAGAGGGAGAAGATGCGATATCACACTAACATATCATTACATAATATCATCACATACTTAACTTGATGACGATTCTTTTTTTAATGTAAAAAAGAGGGGAGTCAGTTTACTATAGAGGGGAGTCATTCTACTATAGCATGAATGTGAATTTTTATAGTAAAGTGACCGGGGAGTCACTCTGCTATATAGTACTATGACCGGGGAGTCACTCTACTATATAGCACTATGACCGGGGAGTCGGTCTACTATATAGTAGAATGACCGGGGAGTCACTCTACTATAGGGGGTCACTTTACTTCATTACACCGGCTTTAAAGTTCCAAGAACTTTTAGCTTGCATTCCGAATATATCGAGAGATTTTTTCAACAGGTTGACTGTTTACATGATGATAGAGCAGGTCGCCATCAATAAGCTGTGGCCATAACGGACCAAGAGAAGGCAATACAAGGGTTTCTTCTCAGCAGAAAGAATTAATTGGAATCATGGCTTTTAAACGGCATTGTGTGTATTCAAAGAAATTGACAGTAGATTTTGACGAACTTTTGAGTCCCAACCTGATGCCTCTGCTTACTTTCAGGCATTCCTTAGTTCTTGTACTATTAGTCATTGGTTGCCTATGGTTCCCCTGATTCCAATTTAGTCCTCCTACTGAGAAGAAACTATTATATTTGCAGCTCTTGGTCCTATTTGCAGCTCTTGATCCGTTATGGCGAGAATTTATGATGTCAATCTGCTCTATCATCTTGTAAACAGAAAAAAATCTATCCTATACAATAGTACCGGCCGAAAATAACAGTGACGTGGGCTAATGTTTACTTCTTGACAACCAATCAACTCGTATTTGTAACGGAGCAAATCAGACGAATTGATTGGTTTTGCAGCAGTAAATATCAGCCTACGTCACTGTCATTTTCGGTTGGGACTTTTGTAGTTGTATGGTATTATGATCATACATGTTTTGACCAAGTTTGGTCGAAATCGGTTGATATTTGTACATGATAGAGTGTAAACATTCCACTATTGGTGGAAGGTCAGAGAGACGTACGGACAGACAGGCAAGCGGATAACCTAACATTAATATGTTCTTGAGGGGGTAACTTTCTATAGAAATGGACCCACATCCTTTGTTATTTCAAATCAAAACCGTGTGTTGTGGGTACTCATTCAAATTGTCTCGATGACACGATTCTAATTAGTACCGGCTACATAAGGTTTGGTGAACAATTATTGAAGTGTTGCTTTTCGAAAACCCATTACCCCCTCTTTTCTGTAGCTTATATCTTTGAAATACATGTATTCCTTTTTTCCCTGTATATCATTTGAAATTGGACCAGCCACAAAATGTATTGTTTCAGTAAGAACATATCAAAGATATCTATTGATTTATAAACTCTATGAGTAATAGATCTGCACTTAAGGAAGAATACCCGTAATGAGGCCATTTTGAGATTCATAAAACATGGGCTTTTTTCCAAGCGGCGTCGTTACGTATCCGCACATATTCGGGCGCGGTCGTGGACAATCTGCGGTGGAAAGTTCCACCGCCGAATGTTTTCGACGTCACCCGAATAATTCCGACGTCGCGCGAATCTCATTACGGGTCGACTACCTCAAACAAGTATTCTATTATAGAAATACGTTTCACGATAAGATCGGAAACATTCAGTTTTACTTTCAGTTTCTTTTTCATATTTAATGGCAAATAATTTTGTGCTAAAAATAGACGGAGTTGACTGTTATGTTTTCATAAACCATCAGTGTTGTTATAAAATCTTGTAACTCCGGCTTGAGTCAAGCCGTAGTTGCGAGATTTTATAACAACACCTACGAAATGCTAATTGTATGTCCGAATTTACGTCACGATTAACCTGGTTAAATCGTCCCCTATTACTTCATTTTTTACACTTTGACTGATTATGGGGTATTGATAAATTTCCGAAAAATCTTTGATTATTTATTTTTTTTAAATATTGCCTATAACGAAAACTTCCTTAAATGTGACGCGTTTTAGAGGTTGGGTGCAGAACGGCTAAGAAATATAAACCGATCACGCTCATTCAACGGAGACAATTGTCTCTCTACTAAAACGATCTTCTACCCGATCAATACACGATCGCTTTCCGACTCATTTTCTTCTCGATCTCTCACGAACACTTTTGACATGTCAAAAAAGATCAGGTAGGAAGTTAGATCGATCGTTGCAGACCAAGTTCAATCACATCGACCAATTCCGATCATCTCAAGAGACCTTAGAATTGAGTGCTTTACGAGTGCAATAAAACAGAGAAAAATAAAAACACAATTATTGTTGGCGCAAGATCGTATGGGACATGTTTACATTTTGTTCATTGTAAACAAAACGGTGTTGTATAAAACATGACTAAATTCTTTATAAGTAGTGACGTATATATTCTCACTATAGCATATATACTTCACTACTTACAAAGAATTTAGTCATGTTTTATACAACAATGTTTTGTTTACATTGAACATAATGTAAACCTGTGCCATACGATCTTGCGCCAACAATACTATAACTCATCGGCTATACAGATAGAGTTGTATACAAACACTTTACTCCTTGTTGTTGATAAATGGCCCAACACAAACACTTCCTCTTTTGGGAATAAAATAATTAGGACATTAATTCGCTCGTATAGCTTACGATAAATGGTTTGGTAGATGTTAAAACTATTTATTTGGTTTTTAGTGTTTGTATACAACTCTACTTTTATAACCGATGAGTTATACTTCAACTACCACCGCCTGCTAAGCAACAACAATAACAACAACTACAATAACAAATTCGCACCAAATCTGCACCAATTCTGTTAAAACATGACCGGTTTGAATATGGTTTGAAGGCGAGATGAAAATACAAAAAAACCTTTCCAGAGATTATCTGGATGCTTGGGATTCAATTTCAAATCCATCATAGTATATCCAACATACTTTGACATTTTTTCAGTATCAGGTTTTCATGGTACTGCCTTAAAAAACCTCAGTTGGCCTATGCATCACTGAACATACTTTTTCAACATTTCTGTGAGAAAAAAAATGAAGCATTCTAAGTTTGCCGTTTGGAGGGCGTGAGTCAGTTATACCAGTGTCCAGAATTGTACCCATAACATAAGGCGTGATGTACCTGTAAAGTTTTCATTCTTTGGGGATTTGCAATAAATATGTATGTTGAACGTTATATAGGTCTACACGGTTCGGCAGGTACGTCATTTGCCGCACCAATATGTTGTCCCTTTTCAACGAAAACCTCGTAACTGCAGCTTGTTTTAAGCTGCAGTTACGAGGTTTTCGTTGAAAAGCAACGATATGCCATAGATGCGGTGTGCAGCTAAAATAAACTAAAATGATTAAAATGTTAAAGAATAGCCTAGAATACACCACATCGCACCATTTTTTAAACAGTTTTCCGCGGAGCAAGCTCAAGGACCACCTAGAAGAGCTTCGCTTCTTGGGAGCTCTTTTTTACCGCATCAAGGCAAATAACATGACTAATTCGCCGGCGGGGGATCAAAATCTCGTAACTCCAGCTTTGCTTTGTCAAGCTGTATATAGTTACGAGTTTTTGACTCCCCACCAACGCTATATGGGGTTGTTAAAGCAATAAAGTCGAAAACGCTTTATATGTTTATCGATAACCTTACAACATTAATAATAAAATTCACAATAAATCACATTAAATAAACATAGGGTAGGTATGATCCTAAAGAAAGATAAGGAGTTCCTGGACCTTATGTAGGCCTACTTGTCAATGAAATATATACCACAAGTATTTGCCTTTGCTCTCAGAACAAATACTCAGAGAGATCTGTACGGGAGAGCTATCCCACGTGACTTTCTATTTTTGAGGCACAGAAAAATGTATGTGTTTGAATGTTTGAAAAAAAAATGGGATAGATGAAGAGTAGGGCTGAAACGATCATCCGAATACCCGTAGGTAGGGTACAAAATTACCAATACTCAGGTGTTAATTAATTACCCGATACCCGACGATTAATTCTGGCTTGCAACTTTTATTAATTTTTATGGAAAAATTCTGCAACTACGGAAAATAGTGTATAACATGTTGACAGTGATCACATTAGATATGTGCTGCTTATTTGGAAGGATAACTCCATCAATAGTAACATGAAGGCGAGTTGCATATGCCTAATGTTGGATTTCTCCTAAACTATAGTTGAGTTGAACCATCTAAATCCCTAAATTATACATTTGTGAAGGTACCAGGGTACCCGTGGGTAATTGTTAGACGGGTACCTGAGTAGAAATTTTGTACCCGTTTCAGCCCTAGTGAAGATTAATATAAAACCGGGAATATCGCTCTCAAATGCGCTTGTGCTGCACTTTATCTCAACCCAACATATTTAGTAGGCTACAAGACGAAATGGTGCTACGCCGCCAAATTGATTGACCAAAAAGTATCCTATCGATCAGGTCGGAAATCAAATAAACACAAAACATTTTTACGCAGTAAGAATATTTGAGTTGTTTTCCATCGATTTTTCATTTTGAGAAACCCCTTAAACTTACATGTTTGAGATATCCCATGTTTGAACATGACGAACTCTTGTATTCAAGAAATCGACGCATTTATAATAGATTCACTATTAAACGTGAATAAATTAGTTGTTTTGATAAAGCAATTCAATTGTAATCATTCTCATTTTATAGTGAATCTATTTTAGCTCGAATGAAAACATAGAAAACAAACAGTGTTGAGATAAACAAAGAACTATGTTGAATAAAATAGACGCAACAGCCACACTATAGTCCGAAGTATCGCCAATCGAAGTCGGCCAAAATGTAGTAATGAACAGTCGCGGAACTATTCGTTACCCCATGTCCTTGTACAATTTACACTTCCAGTGATCAAGCTCCAATACCATACCATATTGTACGGCGCTCTACCAAGCCGAGATATTAGGAAAAAAACTACCGGAGAGTGGTTGTTGTCGTATTTATTTTTTCTCAAAAGTTACTTTGGATATATAGCCCCTCTTTTCTACAGAGTGTCCCAAAAAAAACGGAACCCTATTTCAAAGTCAAATATTTTAAAGCGAAAACATATAATCTAATTTTTGAATTTGCAGTACTAAAGATACATTATTTTTGCATATGTGTTCTAAATTTCACTTCAAAATATGTATTGGTTCTAAAGTTATATGAAATTTAATAGAGACACTAAAAAACCGTTTTAACACGAAATCCATTTTTGCGTCTTGTTTGTTCGTAAAAGCGCACTGACGGTCAACTGTTGAGTTCTTTACCGTTGTACAAGTACGTACCAATTTTCTCAAAATTTATTAATATAAAAGTGCCGCATGTGCAAATTGAGTTCGTAAGGTGGTTGTTTGAAATAATTTTAACCCTTTCCCAGACCACAAAAAGTTAGGGTGGACTGGATTGAAAGCTGTTGCTGATGACAAAATTGACGCTTATAAAGACAGAATTTGCGTAAAATACTGTACAGAAAATATAGAGGCAAAAGGAGAAAATGCTGGTGACCATTATCTTCTTCTTTTGTCTTAATACTTTCTCAAGCTAATTCTCTCATGGATGTCAAAACCAGGTCTTGTTTGGGAAAGGGTTAAAGTACTCAAGCATTTGAGCGCTGATCGGCAAGTTGTACAGTAATAAAATAACTGCATATGATTACATGTATTATGAATCTTTGATACACATTGATATTTTGTTTGTATTCATTTTTTGTTTTTGTTACACCGCAGTTCTACTTTAACAGTTTATTTGTTAGCGGTAAAGATGAAACGAATATGCACTATTGTAAGTAAAATGTTTCAATATCACTTTTGTATGGTATTAAGCAATTGTGAAGAGTTAAGTGTAGGCGCGCGCTGCGAAAGGAAACATCGATTACGTGTTAAAATGGTTTTCCGGGTGCATTCATTTGAATGCCAATATTTTCGAAACTAATAAACATTTTTCAACCAAATTTTAACTGCTGATAGAAAAATGTCGTTTCTATTGCATATTCAAATTTGGTGGAGACATATCACTTAATGCATGAGCAATTCACTTTCAAAAATGGGTTCCGTTTTTATTGGGACACTCTGTATATAGCCAACAATTTCATGAAACATGATCGAACATGTCACAATGGCGTTACAGTAAGTTAAATGTACAGTGGCGTAGGAAGGTTTATAATATTGGGGGGGGGGGGGGCAAATATTTAAGTAATTGGGAAAAATGGGTGTATCATGGGGGGGGGGGGGCAGGCCCCTTTTCTAAATTATTGGGGGGGGGGGCAGGCCCCCATGGCCCCCCTCTTCCTGCGCCTATGATGTAGCACGAATAGTCGAATACGATTCTCTTAACATCCATTTTCGATAATCTGGACATATTCTACCCGAAAAGTTTTCTATGATTTTCTTACAATGACTTCCGTGCTATAACAAGCGCAGTTACCACCTCTGTGACATTTATGTTTGTCTTCTGCAATACCTCTGAATTTGGGCCAGTGGATAAATAGTAGTTTGTAATGGACAAAACGAAATAATCTTAAGCTTTGGAATGTATAAATACATAAACTTGAACAATTGAGCTATGTAAACCAATACATTACTTATCACGGTGGGGATTGTGCATGATGGGATGGATAACGAATTTGGAGTATACGGACAAATTTTGCCTCGCTTCAGGTAAGAAATTGTGCAATATTTTTTTATTTCTGCTCCAATTTTCAAGCGGTTTGTTGCATGTACCCCGCATTAGTGAGTTCTTTCCTCGGATATATAACTTGTTTGTAGAATATTTGTACTTTGTCCAAAAATTGATCCCAACCGACCAGAAAAACGACAAAAAATTCAGGCCCCTTTTCTAGACGGTTGGGATCGGTTTTTGAGAAAAGTACAGGGAGTACATGCAACAAACCGCATGAAAATTGATGCAGAAATAAGAAAGTTATTGCACAAATTCTTACTTGAAGCGTGGTTAATTTGGCCGTAGTCGTTACCATTTCGCTTTCTGGTCGGTTGGGACAATATTTCGGAAAAAGTATCATGAGTTATCTAATATGTCATACATCCGAGGAAAGAGCTCGATAAGGCGGGGTACATGCAGCAAACCGCTTGAAAATTGATACAGAAATAACAGAGTTATTGCAAAATGTCTTACCTGAAGCGAGGCGAGTTGGCATCAAATTTTGTGCAAAAAATAGACTGAGTTTACCGTTATGTTTTGATAAACCGTCGGTGTTGTTATAACATCTCGTAACTATAACTCTAACGCGCTATTGTAAACATTTTTGGGAAAAACCAATACTTACCTGTAGGAGGGGCAGATTAATGATCAATTATCTATGTGTTTTAAGTGATTAATTTGAATTGTCGTCATCATATTGACTATGTCTGCAATGGTCTATTGGATACATTAGTGGCTTCTAAATCTCTGTCATAAGAGGCGGTATGCAGGTGGTGGTTCGAGGCTAGGGGCGAGCTTAATGTTTTTTAATGGTTACTTTCGAATGTATAGTTTTATGCATATTTAGCTTATTGCTTGTCTCATTACAATACTTCAAATGATTATCATTTGTTATCATTATTTTAGCTTTATAATGCTTTTTTCTCTCTTTTTATTCTTTTTTTTTTCTCGTCTTTTTAGTAGTGATTGTTTATTTGACATCATTTCATGTTTGTAACTTACAATTTTTCATCATTTTTCAAAACGTTTTCACAAATAAAATCTATGACAACAAAACGACAACAAATGGCAAAAATCTAGATACTATCTGTCTCCGAGTAATCGCAGCACCAAAGGATCATGTGTCCCGTGCACGATCTTTTAAAATAAAAGTTTCTCAGAATAAGAAAATAGATAGGGCCTATCGGTATACAGAGGATTCGAACCCGGGTCGCAAGATTGACGGTTATTGTACTTTCAGACAGTCGATATTTCCACCAGTTTTTACGTAGGACGAATTAAAACATTATATAAGTTATGCAATGATCACCTGGGCTACGGTCTATTGCGTTTCGAGGTGACCAATCTGTTTACAATAATAAAGCGAGCCCGATAATGGTCACAATATCGCGTTTTATCTATACGGGTTGATTTAAGCCCTAGTTACGAGATTTTATAACAACACCAACGAAATACTATTTATTTGTCCGAAATTAGGTCACGGTTTACTTGATAAAATCGTTCCCTATTGTCGGTAGTCGTTATCCATCCCATCATGCACAATCCCCACCGTGTTATGCAGTTCACCGAAAAGAATATCCGTTTGTAATTTCACTTTCACTTTCAGATTCAAATACTTTAAATTTGACTCTGCAGTGAGGAGTTTTCAAAAAGTTTTTAAAGATCGTGTCGTTTTTTGAAACATGAATTTCCGCAGAAAATTAGAAAACTGTACACAGTAGATGAGTGTCATAAAAACCTTGTACATAAACCATGAAATATTAATGATACATATATTATATTAATGCAAATAGTACTGGTGTATGTAAATCTTGAGAAAAAGCCTATCGGAGAAAAGACTTTGTTGTAGATATAGCTCTATATCTGAAAATTCGTTGCCACTAATCTTTTGTAGTTGCTGTTATTGTAGTTGTTGTTGCTGTTGTTTTGTGAAAAAACATCAAAGTGACACTTTTTGGTGACAAATTCTCTTACATTCAAATGTTAGAAATATTTTTATAACAAAAAAAAACAAAACCAAAAAAATATATATTTTTTTAACAAAGTCGTCGTGGATGATTCACACTTTGTAAAAATGACAAGAACATGTCCAATAATTAAACAAAATCTCAACATATGCGAGTAAAAAAGTAAATACATGTACAGCGATGTTAATGTGACATATATTTTTGTCGCTATTTTGTACAAAAGGTTGCCACGGCTATTCAGCTCGCGACCTTGTCACCTTTTCTATCTTTGAAATGTGCGTGTTTTTTCCTCATAAGCGCATATCTCAGAGGTTTCTGTTAAAATGACGGCTGACTGTGAACAAGCAGGAAACGTAAAATTACCTTCAAAATGAGGCTGTATTTCAGGCTGTTTCAAAGCGATAATGAAGTTCTTATGATTTGTGACGAAACTGTTTTAAGTCGCCATTTTGAATGAAATACGCTAGGGCCGGTAAACTGGAAAATGGCGAATTGTTGAATGAATAGAAATTACAAAGTCATGGAAATGGCATATTCAATAAAAAAATATTTAAAAACAACGAAACCTTTCTTTGTATTTATTGAACATTCCTCTTAAGTGCTTACTTTGTCGATCATAAAGATAAACAAAATATACCTGATTTATAACATCTTTTCCTTCAAAAAAGAATAAAAGAAAGAAAATTATCCGTCATGCTAAAAGTGGATACTCAGGAAAAGTTACATGTTTTAACCATTTTTAAATAAAAATTCGGCGTTGTCCGTTGTATACGACACGAGGAGCACGCACATAAATAAAGTAATAATGCTACGTTTACTATATAGACTTTAGTCGACAGTTTACGATTGCTGGCGAGTATTGATTGTTCTGCGCTACAATAGTCCATTGCATATTCACCAGGTTAGGGCGAATTTTGATTACCAGTATAAGTCTTAATAAATGTGTAAGGTTTGTGGTACGTTGAAGTGCATTATGCAAATGAGGTAGACCGTCGAATGTATGTAGGATGGTTTGTATATAGTATGTAAGGGAAAATTAGCACTTCTCGGATTGAGCTGACGGGGTTTGTTTCTTGCCTTCAGCCTAGGTATGTTACATTTGGTGGCAGGGGTGGGATATTGACATCTGTCATAACGGAGTTGCCTTACCCATGTGCTCCCAGGCCAAATTTCAGGTCGAAACTTCTCGGAGGGGGAATAATGTAACGTTCGTAGAACGTTGTAGTGCAATATGCAAATGTGGTAGACCGTCGAATTTATGTAGGATGGTTTGTTATAGTATATAATGGGAAATAAACACCATTCGGAGTGAGTTAAAGCTTTGTATCGATGGGTTTGTATCTTGCCTTGAGACTCAGCATGTTCCAAATGACCTGACAAAGCATCTCTAGATATAAGCTAGATATCTCTGCCAGGTAATTTATCCTGAGTTATAAAACATTATGGTTGGCCTCTTTTGAGCTGTATCCCTATCTGATAGGCCTATATTGGATCTATATCGTTTCTTTTCAACAAAAACCTCGTAACTGCAGCTTACAGCAAGCAACAGTTACGAGGCTGTCATTGGAAAGCGGCGGTATACTTCCCAGATGGCCCCTTTTATCGTGACGCGTCACACATAATGTAAGAATTTGCGAGTGGTACGAAGAAAACCTCCTTTAGTGCTATAGATATTGCAATTACCTATCATAAACTCTTTCCAAAAAATGCAAAAAATAGAAACGTTCCATGCAAGGTGAATAGCTGCTGCATAAGACAGGATGAATATTGGTGTAGATAGATAGTATACCATATAACACGCAAATTATTGTTGCAAAAAGTGAAAAACATACTAGTTGCCAGCATTGCATTCTTTAGTTATAATTTTATCTCATTTTTTGCAAATACGGACATCAAACCATTGCTTCTTTAGTAAAGGGTTGACAAGATTTTACAACTGTTTTTTCGTACTATTTAAGACAATGACTCGCCGATATTGTGTCATTTTTTCATAATTTGACACTTCTTCATTATTGTATGAAAATCCGTATACAATGGAATAGGAATTGGGATTTCATTCGCAAAGACAATTTCGTGTATTTTAATTAAAATAGGTGCAACACGTATTTATTTTAGCAAAATGCTGAAAAGAATGATACTCCGGAATTTTGTTAACTTTAAAGAGACCCAGGTGCTTAACTTTAATAGAGATGAAGAAAATTGCGGTGTTTTCCTGTTTGTTGGGGCAAATGGCACCGGGAAATCATCCGTTTTCGAGGCTGTAAGGCGCTGTTCCGATGTCCATCTGAACAAAAGTGTTTCAAGCCGGGATCCATCAGAAGAGTCTATAGTTATATGCCAATTTGGAAGTCTTAGAGCAAATGACCACAAAGAAAATAAAGACGAGTTGATGTCTTACTACATGGCATGGAATGAACATACTAGTATCATTGAAGTTAAGATACTCGTAATAAAATCATCAAACTCCGATTCGGAACGTAAGATAGTAATGGTATGTTCTGAGAGAGAAGAAGGTCAACTTGCGAAATATTGCAAATGCCAGGCGCTTTCTAAGGTAATAGCGGACATGTTATTACAGAAAACCCCGGAAACCATTGCTGACGGAGATTTGGATGCAGTCGTTGAAGTAATAAAACGAGAACATAAATCTCAAAATGGCGAAACTTTGGGTTCGGAAAAATTTGACGAAATATTTGCTGAATTCGTGAAAGTCGAATTTCTATTCACATATCGAGGACTGAGCCAAATTCAGTCATCTGACCAAATGCACCAAGAAGAAAGTCAAAGAAGAAGTACAGACGAGAAAGAAAAGGAGGAAATCGTCAAACCGAATGTAAAATCCTTTATCATAAAAGATTTTCTGCAGGACAATGATGGTTCAAAATATGACAAAGATTTAGAAGACACAATTTTTCGTACCATTACTAGTACTTCAAGCAACGAGCATGTATTTGAAGAAGATGGCGAAATAATAACATTAAAAACAGGATCGAAAAAAGCAAAACTAATAAAAGCACCTGAGGGAATCGTAGAAGCGAAGTTTCTGTCAGTTTTGCTGGCAAAGAGGGATGTGTCTACGCTTTTGATTGGGGAAGCGGGAAGAGGTATGCACAAAAATTTTACTGACATCCTCATACATAGGGTTCTTTCTGATCAGAGATTCATTAGCAGGAAAACAATCATCATTACAACCCACAACAGAGACTTTCTCAATCCTTCAACTTTACAAAATACTATATTCTTCTTCAAGGATGACAAAGGTTTTTGTGAGACAAACAGCATTGGATTTGAAGCAGAAATGAGTGAAAAGGTCAAACAGTATGTTACAAGCAGTGGCATATCTACCATCTTCTTTTCGAAACATTCGCTTCTCGTTGAAGGTAAAACCGATGTTATTTTCGTCGAAACAGTTAAAGATTCTCTTTTGGGAGATGACAACAAACTTGAAAAGCTATGCCGAAAGGTGGAAGAGAGGGAAGATCAGACAGGAGCGATTGAGAGTTTGAAAAACTTCCTTGCAACACTTCAAGTGATACCATTGTACGGCAAAGAGAATAAACGGCATGTCGGTGAAATTTGTGATAACTTAGACTTTCTCAAAAAGAAATGCCTGTACCTTATGGACGAGGATGCCAAGGAAACGGCCTCTAGTGATATAGACAAAGACCATGCCAAGGAAACGGCCTCTAGTGATATAGACAAAGACCATGCCAAGGAAACGGCCTCTAGTGAAATAGACAAAGACCATTTTTTCTATTGGAATTGCAAACTCACACGACTTGGCAGCAGACAAACTGACAGTACTAGTGAACAAGCACAGAACGAACCTGGGGAAAACGTGCTAAAGCATGGCGCACTGGAAGACGTGATGTTGCAGACAGTCAGGCACCATATAAGAAATGTGAAAAATGCTGGTGGGTATAGTAAGGTCGTGGGGACTCCAGAGGATCAGAAAGACATTGAAGAGACGTTGATGAAGGGAAAACGATTGATCAAAACATCACACAGTGATTTCACTAAATGTGTTAAAACTGTTTTAGACATAGCAATAGCAGACGATCCATTCAATGAAGTGTCACGATTTCTCGGCTTTCTGAAACGTTGGTCAGATCAAGCTGCTACAAGTAAGACACCAGTAGCATAGATCTAGTTACAATATTATATACATTGTCAAACTTCCAACACAACAGTAACTATTTTTAGTATTTTCGTTAATTCTGTGTATATTCTGTTTTTATTCGGGAGACAGGGCGGAGCCTATAAAAGGTTCATTACATTTAAGCGTGAGGAGAAACAGCTTTCTCGTTTGCGGTAAATCGTCGGTATTATTGCAAAACATTATAACTACAGCGTTAATCAAGCTTTAGTTATAGATAAAACTCGATAATGTGACCATTATCGGGCTCGCTTTATTTTTGTAAACAGATTGGACGCCTCGAAACGCAATAGACCATAGCCCAGGTGATCATTGCACAACTTATATAATGTTTTAATTCGTCCCACGTAAGAAGTGGTAAAACTATCGACTGACTGAAAGTACAATTACCGTTAATCATGCGACCCAGGTTCGAATCCTCTGTGCACCGATATAGTTTTGCTTATTCTGAGAAACTTTTCTTTTAATAGATCGTGCACGGGACACATGCTCATTTGGTGAGTACTACTAGTCATTCCAGATCATTATTCACATTATATTAGTTTGATATTCGCATTCCATATTAGATCGCAATGGCAGAAAAAATTAGCAAAGAAGACGAAAGAAGCATCTCTATTGTTAACAACATTTTAAAGGTGTACACAGTTCTTGGATATACGCTGTTTGTTTTTTACATTTTTTAGAAGTATTCATTAATTTTGAATTTGTAAAACCGAGTGGCGGCCCAATGTTATTAACATTGAAGGTCAAGCTCATTGAGAATTGCGAATCAGAGTGGCGGCCCAATGTTATTAACGTTGAAGGTCAAGCTCACTGAAAATTGCGAACATTACAAAAATGAAATGATGACAAATAAATGATCACTACTAAAAGAGATGAAGAAAAAATAAAAAGAGAGAAAAAACATTATAAAGCTAAAATAATGATAATAAATTATAATTATTTGGAGTATTGTAATGAGACTAGCAATAAACTATAAATGATTAAAACAAAACATTCGAAAGTAACCATAATTAAAAATGTTATGTTCTCCCCAAGCCTCGAACCACCGCCTGCATGCCGCGTGAACTGAGTGTGATTCGCAAGCCACTATTGTATCCAATAGACCATTGCGGATGTAATACGTCTAATCGGACAATTCAAATTAATGGCTAAAAAAACACATCAATAATTGATCATTAATCTGCCCCTCCTACAGGTAAGTATTGGTTTTTCCAAAAAATGATCGCAATATCGCGTTAGAGTTATACAAGGTTTTATAACAACACATTTTGCAATTGCACATTCTTTCAATTTCGAAATGTGTTCATGCTCGTGCCGCACGGTTTTCTCTTATATCAGCCAATGTATCGAGAAGTAAACTCGTCGAATAGCCTATATCATTTTCGACGTTTGAGGAACGAATTAGTCGAAAATTGATTTCCCTTGCTAGGTCTAAGCTCCGATAGAGGGGGTTAAAGTTGTGCACGAGATTTCTCGTGTCGTGTGTAAATTCCTCATTCAGAGTTGGAAACTGACTGCGGGCAGACGTATATTGCTGTTTATTTCTATTATTGAAATTGCGTATGTTGTTTGTCAGAAAAGAAGGTTCAGTAATGTCATATCATTACGTATTAATATGCATTCTAGCTATATAAGCACGTCCGATTGGAGCGATGTTTGCAAATGTGCAGCGATTTCGCCTTGTGAACAATAGCGATAATGATTACGCCATGTTGTACTATTGTTAATAAGTACGTTTGTTCTTAGAGGTTGTCATTGTTAAAAAGTAGGTATGTTCATAGTGATTGTCATTGGGGGAAAAAGAAATTCGTTTTTATGTGGCATTGAATGTTGTTTTGAGACGTTCAATGTCATCTATCAATGAGTGGTAACAGCAAATTCGTAACTTTTTGTTTCTGTATTTCAATATATAAATATGCATATGTGCACGTCTAAAGTCAAAAGTAGTTGAAAACTAAGACATGGTTATAGTTGATTGCATTGAACATGTAGTTATGTTGATTGTCGTTTGTTTTTGAAAGCTTATATATGCTGTTGTTATATGCTAGCTAATGTCATTGAGATTCAGATGTTCAGAATTGCATGTCATTGAGGATTACTTCCACTACTGTGTAATTGAACGGGAAGATGCGTTCGCAGTAGTCGGTTAGTGAACGGGTAAATACGTTCGTGGTCTTTTGCAAGTAAACACATGATTTCGTCTGAAGTGATCTGCAAGCGCACGTAAGGTTATGTTTTGAGTCATAAGTAAGCGAACGTGTGGGGAACGCTCTGAGTTATATACGAGTAAACGAGAATGATAGAAAAATCAGATTCATATGTAAAAACAAACGTTTAGGTACGTAAGGATGGTTATATCAATAATAAGAACTACAATATCGTTTCCGTCATTTAAGCTTTCACTACTCCTCGAAGGTAACCCCAACGTATATTGGGTATTTATGTTCATTAAGGTCTTTAAAATACCCGTTAATAATGAATGCGTTTTTAAGTTGCCTTTAACATAATACTATAGTACAAGTGCGCATTGATAGAATTATTTATACCATGTTAGAGATCGCATGGTTATGTTCAGAGTCATATGAAAGCGAACGCGTGGATACGTTTGGAGTCAAATGAAATTGCAAGAGTGGGTAATTTAGAGGTAAGGGGGTATGTTCGGAGTAATAAGATAGTAAATCTTTGGATAGGTTCGGAGAAAGTCAATATCGAACATGTGGGTGCGTTCGGAGAAATTCGACATAGAACGCGTGGGTGCGTTTTGAAGCGGCAATGTACGCGTGGTTGCGTTACAGTCCGCATGCAACGTGTGGGTACGTTCGGAGTTGAATGTAATTTGAACGTGAGGGTACTTTCATTGCAAGACGCATGCGAACGTGTGGGTACGTTCGGAGTTGAATGTAATTTGAACGTGAGGGTACGTTCATTGAAAGACGCATGCGAACGTGTGGGTACGTTCGGAGTTGAATGTAATTTGAACGTGTGGGTACGTTCATTGCAAGACGCATGCGAACGTGTGGGTACGTTCGGAGTTGAATGCTACTTGAACGTGAGGGTACGTTCATTGTAAGACGCAAGCGAACGTGTGGGTACGTTCGGAGATACTTATGAACCTTTGCTATGTTGGTCAGTGCGAACGGATAGGAGCGTTCGGTTTACTGTTGTTGTTAATTGAGTTGTATTGCACTGTTGTTGTTAATTGAGTTGTATTGTGAATTGATGAGAATAAATGGCCCACAGTCGGTACACGGTCCAACTGTATTACCAAAAAATACATTTTTATACGCCGCCGGAGGCGGACGTATATTGGCGTCATCTTCTCCGTCTGTCCGTCCGTCCGTCCATCCGTCCGTCCATCCGTCCATCCGTCCATCCGTCCATCCGTCCGTCCGTACGTACGTCCACTTTTCTTGTCAACGCAACTCCTCCTAAGTTTCTGGCTGGATCTTCTTGAAACTTGGTCAATGTTATCACCTCAATTGGTAGATGTGCATGAAGGAAGGATTTTATGGTTCGTTGATTTTTGCCTGAGTTATGCCCCTTAAAAACTTAGTCTCTGGGGCTTATTGAAATTGCAGCCTTGTCAACGCAACTCCTCCTAAGTTTCTGGCTGGATCTTCTTGAAACTTGGTCAATGTTATCACCTCAATTGGTAGATGTGCATGAAGGAAGGATTTTATGGTTCGTCGATTTTTGCCTGAGTTACGCCCCTTAAAAACTTAGTCTCTGGGGCTTATTGAAATTGCAGGCTTGTCAACGCAACTCCTCCTAAGTTTCTGGCTGGATCTTCTTGAAACTTGGTCAATGTTATCACCTCAATTGGTAGATGTGCATGAAGGAAGGATTTTATGGTTCGTCGATTTTTGTCTGAGTTACGCCCCTTAAAAACTTAGTCTCTGGGGCTTATTGAAATTGCAGGCTTGTCAACGCAACTCCTCCTAAGTTTCTGCCTGGATCTTCTTGAAACTTGGTCAATGTTATCACCTCAATTGGTAGATGTGCATGAAGGAAGGATTTTATGGTTCGTCGATTTTTGCCTGAGTTACGCCCCTTAAAAACTTAAGTCTCTGGGGCTTATTGAAATTGCAGGCTTGTCAACACAACTCCTCCTAAGTTTCTGACTGGATCTTAATGAAACTTGGTCAATGTTATCACCTCAATTGGTAGATGTGCATGAAGGAAGGAATCTATGGTTCGTTGATTTTTGCCTGAGTTATGCCCCTTAAAAACTTAGTCTCTGGGGCTTATTGAAATTGCAGGCTTGTCAACACAACTCCTCCTAAGTTTCTGGCTGGATCTTAATGAAACTTGGTGGATGTTATCACCTCAATTGGTAGATGTGCATGAAGGAAGGATTTCATGGTTCATTGATTTTTGCCAGAATTATGCCCCCTTCAATCTTAGTCTCTGGGGCTTAATGATATTTCAGCCTCGTGAATGCAATTCCTCCCAGGTTTTTCACTGGATATTTATAAAAACCTTTTTGTGAACACAATTTTTTAAAGGTTTTTCAGTGAATATTTATAAATCCTTGTCAATGTCATTTTTTTGTCTCAAGTTTTATAAGTGGCGGCGTATATTGTGACGATGGCACTCTTGTTTGTGTTTGTTGTTATGTTAGAGGAGAGTGAGTTTGCAAGGGAACTTTGCTTACCCACACCCTTCAAGGTGAATAAAAACGGAATATATAGGAATATGAAATTACACCATAATATATTTTAGGCGAGTTAGAGTAAACACAACAGCATTTACATGAACTATATCATGGTTGGTCAGAGATATGGCTGAAATTGACCTTCACGTGCAGCACTATATTGTCCCCGGAAACCACATCCTCGCTACAATTTTTTACAAACCTGCCCTTCATTTTAACACGAGTATTATATGAAAAAGCTTCATAAAAGATGACAAGATTGACGTAAAAAACGAGGGACCAGTTAATAGCGAACAGTTTTCCCGCGTTCGTGTGCTAAAAATAGATTTCCGATGGGAATACCCCAACAACGTTTGCCGGGTACCAGTCTAATATTTTGTTTATCGGTCAATGAATCGGACAATTTTTCGTAACCGTGTTAGCAAAAAAATATTATTTTCAAGCGCGATATTAGTCAATCATAGATAATGCAGGCGGGGACTAAATCTACGAAACATTATGCTTATGCAACATGCAACATTGCGTCCAGATACGGAGACAGACCAAAAATGACAAACGTTTTTTCTTGAGATTCCTCAGCAGCTTAACCAGAAAAAACGTCGAAAAGTCTGAAAGTAAAGTAGCTATGATCATGAAACTTCTCTGGTAGATAGATCTCACCAAGGAGAAGTGCAACGTACAAGGAACATAACTCTATCTTGCTTATTTTGTGAGTTATTGCCCATTGTTGTAGTGAAAGCCTATGGGGTATCAAATCACATTCAGCGACAAATTCTAGTTTTTTCTATAATTATTAACCCTTTCCCAAACAAGACCGGTTTTGACGTCCCTAACAGAAAATCCTTGGGAAAACATTGAGGCAAAAGAAGAAAATGATGATCAACAAAATCGAAATAGCATGCACAGCAGACAAAATGGGTGTGAATAACTTCTTTGGATATTGATGATCATCCTTCTTTTGCCTCAATATTTTCTCCGAGATAAAACACTAAAGATATTCACATCCGTTTAGTCCTCTGCAGACTTTTTTTTTTCAATTTAGCCCAACATGACATTATGTCGTTTTGGAAAGGGTAAGCGAGCACGCACGAGCGGCACGATGAAGTCAGGACATGTCCGTATATGTAAACATTACTTGTCAACTGCTCATTTCATAGTTACCGATCTTTTAAAGTACAAGAAAGTGCAGCAACCTTCTCAACTCGGAATTAGAATGTTTCTCAACAAATGATCACAGCAATCAAGCTCTTAGAATGTTATCCCCGGCAAGCTGAACGTGGAAAATCTTCGCGAGATTCACAGCCGTATTTGTACGATAAGGGATTCCCAATCTATTTTTAGACCAGTGAGGCGTGACGATGACGTATTTGTTCACACGGAAAATCGAAGCCTATTGCAGTCGGAGTGTCTGCCCTTTCATTTAACTGTGTAACACGTAACTGCTTCAACTTTTCTTTTCTGAAAAAAAGCTCTGTGATGGTATTGGATGGAATTTACCATGATGGGAAAGTTTGACTTCGTTATTCCAGGCAATCTGAACATTCAGCAATACAGAGATCATGTGCTGAGAAACATTGTGGTACCGTAATAGAACGTGGAGGTAACGTCGCACTACAAAAAGACGACGCCGGCCTACAAGTAATCTGAGACAATCTACAATTCATCAGTGACTGTTTCGATGAGAAGGCGCTGCATTGCTGAAGTGAAATAAGCTAGATACACACATTGTTAAAGATATGAAATTCAATTTGCTGACATCCATGTTTTAATGTGATCTAGTACAGTGATCTAGAACAGTGTATAGAGTATTAATTTTATTGACAATTGTTGATTTTATTGTTACATGAAAAAATATCGTATTTTCCATGAAGCAAAATCGAAGGGGAACAAAATGAGCTGCCAGCTTTCGTCCAAATGGAAAAAAATGTCTTTAGTCTAAATCATTAGTCTACATCAAATTGAAAGCAATAATCGTACGGCAGGTGACTAGACACGAACGAACTGATCTGATTTCCGGCATTATTACTTTGAACTACTTATTTCAACATATTAACGCCAATGTGATATCCGTACATGCATATAAAGCTATGCGTGCAAGTAAACAGGTTTTCGTATTAGCGTGTCTGACAACGAATTATAAGCTGCTGCTGACTAAACAAGAGTTGTCCGCGGACAACGTAGCTCGCCTGTACAGGCGCTTGTCACAAGAACTGCTTAATTTTTTAAAAAGTAGGTCAATTCAAGGTCAAGGTCACAAGGTCAAAGGTCATGGTCCCAAATGAAAGGTCTTGGCAGGAGGTATCCATGTGTGAAATATCAAGGCTGTATCATTAATAGTGCATCAGATATTGGCCAGGTTAAAGTTTTTTAAAAGTAGGTCAAACTCCAAGGTCAAGGTCACTAGGTCAAAGGTCATGGTCCCAAATGAAAGGTCTTGTCAGGAGGTATTCATGTGTGAAATATTAAGGCTGTATCTCAAATAGTGCCCGAGATATAGACCAGGTTAAAGTTTTTTCAAATGAAGACGCGACGCCGACGCTGACGCTGACGCCGACGCCGACACTAGGGCTGTGACATTAGCTCCCCGGACTTAAAGTCCCGGCTCGCTAAAAATAAATGTTGATAAAGGTAGAGTTTGTCTACATTAAAACACAAAAGAAAATAGGACTCATGATGCAATGTTCTCTAAGCTTTTCCTATTGGGAACGTCGAGGCCACTTTCACTGGTGGTGGTCTAAAACAATTTTCGCTACAACAAGGTATAGATATTTTGCGTTTAAATGTCAGTTTATAGATTTTTTGTAATGACAATCATCAATGAATTTGTTCTAAAAACAGACCGGGTGTACAGTTTTGTATTGACAAACTGTCGGTGTTGTTATAAAATCTCGTAACAACGGCTTCGATAAAGCCGTAGTTACGATATTTTATAACAACACCTACGGAATACATTGATCGCGAAAAAACGTCCCTCGCTTTGACCGAGTTCCCCACCAGTGCTTTGACGAGTCAAGCAAGAAGAAATGTGCTTGAATATGAAGAAAGTATCAGGGATTAGATGGATGTGATGGGTCTTTTCAACATTTGCGTAAAAGAAAAGAATATTGACGACTAAAAAAATTTTGTTAGGATGTTACACTGTTTTTGCCATGTGTTATTTTGTTAAGGGAATCGACACATCCAATATCTCATCTCTGACGTTTTTTTTTTTTTTTTTTTTTTTTCGCCCTGCTCTAGAACTGTGCTTCAAACGGTTTTCAAATCGGTCACGTATTCAAAGAATTTTTTAAAAGATTTTCTGTAATTGTAGTCACGCGATTCCCGCCGTGTGATATTCTTCAAAAACCTTCGACCACAGTGTTAGTCAGTGCCTGCAAAAAGACTAGAGTCGCTATCTTTATCTATAGCGAGATTTTTCTAAGATATCTCGAGATTTCTAAAGGTGTTTTTATTAGATAAAGCATTCTTTGGAGCAAGATTTTCATGTCGCTCAATGGAAGTCGCCATTTCACTATACTTCTTGCAGAATACGTATGTCTAGGGAAGGTGTAGCTGTTAACCCTTTCCCAAACGACAAGATTTTAGGGTGGCCCAATTTGATTGGTATTGCAGACGACAAAATAGATGATACTAAAGGTATAATATGTGATTAATATTGTTCAGAAAACATTGAGGCAAAAGGAGAAACTGCTGATTATCAACAGATTCTTTTTTTGTCTCAATGTTTTCCCAAGCCTTTTCTTTTCGGAACGTCAAAACCAGGACGTGTTTAGGGAAAGGGTTAAATAACCTTGGTACTGTATTATCAACAATCTTACGACCAAGAATTTGATTTTTATTGGGGTTTTACGCCGTTTTCAACTTCTATGGTAATATCGCGGCGGCTGGAGCACCTAACCGTGGGTTCCTGGTATTTCTGGCACCAGTACAACCACCATATCCAAACCGAGCCTCCAGCTGCTCTCTCAGATAGATGATTCACACCCATTGGTGAGAGACAAATGACTTTTATCAAATGTCAGAATGGATACTGGCCGAGCCGGGGTTCGAACTCGAGACCCCTGAATTGACAGACTCCGACGTAACCGACTTAGCTATCCGGGCTCGGCTTTTACGACCAAGAAGGACGGGACATTATTATAATGAATTCGTAGTCCGATCGTAATCTCCTCGCATAGTGATTGTTCGTTGCTCTTCACATATGATCTCTGCAGGGGCTAGGTCGGCTAAAGTTCACGGATCGTGGTCTACCGAAGTATAACGTCTTTCATTACTTTGTAACCGTTTCATTTCATGTATTATACATTAGAGGAAGAAAATGTTATTCTATTTGCATCAGAAGTGCTCTCAAATTTAAGCATTGGTCTAATCAAATGGGACTATTTTCTTATTCTTCCTAAACAGAATGGGACTATTTTTTATATTCTTCCGGTCTCATCACACAGGCGATATGCAAGAGCCTCTGTGAAAGAGAGTGGTCCGATCGTTGACAATGCAAGGAAGATTCCTGTGAAGTTTGGATGAAATTAGTCCAGTAGCTTTGGAGGAGATGATTTTTTTTAAAGATTTTTCGAAAATTTAATTTAATTAGAATTTAAATTCAACACAGAATTTATTTTTTTGAAGGAATTAAGAAGATACATGATTTCATGCCAGGAAGATTTCTGTGAAGTTTGGTTGAAATTGGTCCAGTAGTTTTGGAGAAGAAGAATTTTTAAAGATTTTTTGAAAATTTAATTCAATTAAAATAATTAAAATTCAAGTTCTGCACGGATTTTATTCTTTTGAAGGAATTTGGTAGAGATTAATGCAAGGAAGATTTCTGTGAAGTTTGGTTGAAATTGGTCCAGTAGTTTTGGAGAAGAATTTTTAAAGATTTTTTTGAAAATTTAATTCAATTAAAATAATCAAAATTCAAGTTCTGCACGGATTTTATTCTTTTGAAGGAATTTGGTAGAGATTAATGCAAGGAAGATTTCTGTGAAGTTTGGTTGAAATTGGTCTAGTAGTTTTGGAGAAGAAGAATTTTTAAAGATTTTTTGAAAATTTAATTCAATTAAATTAATTAAAATTCAAGTTCTGCATAGTCTTTATTCTTTTGAAGGAATTTGGTAGAGATTCATGCAAGAAAGATTCCTGTGAAGTTTGGTTGAAATTGCTCCAGTAGTTTTGGAGTTGATGTTTGAAAATTGTTTACGCACGGACGGACGGACGCACGCACGCACGACGGACACAGGGCCATGACATAAGCCCCGCTGGCCTTCGGCCAGTGGAGCTAAAAAGCATTTGACCCAGGATCATGACCCTTTACATAGTTGTTGTCCTTGATCCAAGGAGGTATCCTATTACTTTTGGGTCTAATGCTACGAGTAATTCGTGCAGAAAATCTCCATAGAATAGCTTAGAAAAGGCTGAAGGAAACGCGAAATTTATTAACTAGCATTTTCTTCTTTTCTGGTAACGTTATCTAAAAAAAATCTAATAGGATACTTAAAGTGAAATTTCACATTTATTTCATTTTTTAAAAGTATGTATTGATGCAAAGATTGTTTATTCTAATGCGTGTTTATAAGCGAAATATACGCCCTTAAAATTGAGACAGAAATGACAAATTATATCAATCTGAACTGTTGTCCACAACAAGTTGTTTAATTTTAGCAGAAAAATATATATTTCTCGTAAACGGTTCAATATTTTGGATTGGAATTTTCAAAATTTTCAGAGTTTTCGTGAGAAAAGATGCTCTTTCAGATAGAATAAAAGTAAAATTTAGGTAAAAATGATTGTGAAATGTCACTTTAAAGCATTCACTGTCTTGGTTTCAAATCCAAGCCCTATGTTGAGAATGCTGATTGAAGATGTCTCGAAGAGTCTTTTTTAATCCTTTCCAAAACAAAAAAACTTATTCTGAGGCCCCTGACGGAAGAGACTTGGGAAAACATGAACATAAACAAAATATAAAAAAGAATATAAAAGCGTTTTATTCTTTGAGACTTTATTTTTCACTATTTCAAGTAAACTAAAATAAATCATTTCTGTTTATTTCTTGCTGGTTTCTCTTTCAACTCCTGATCACCATGTGCGTACATGCAAGTCTGCGCAGCACGCGGGCAACCATCCGGGTGATTGGAGAAAAACCAACATAAAGATGTCTTGAAGTAGTCTCCCTTGCTGGATTGTCTCCCTTTCTTTCTCCTCCCTTCAAATGGGTCATCTACAGTAAAATCCCGTAGTTGTACTACTCCTGAGGAAACTGAAATGTAAAAATAATGTTGATATAAATGAGACAGGATCTGGAAAACGTTCCTTATAGCATTTATGACAGCCAGGTTTCAATATCAGGCCGTGCCTAGATGCAGTCTAGCCAGCAGCCATGTTACTCTCAAATAATTGCTACATACCATGAAGAAGCTATTGGAGATCAACATGGTTCCTGGTCAGACTGCGTGTATACGCAGGCTGATCTGGAACCATTTTGTTCTCAAATGCTATAAGGGACGTTTATCCAGATTCTGGCTAAAAAATATTTTTGTCTGTTCCCACCTTTACTTTCCTAACAAAGATTCTCTATAGGCGTTAGACAGCTTTGATAGCGCTGCACGGTTATCGCACTGGGCTTGTAACCCTGAGGTCTCGAGTTCGAGCCCTACCCGGGGAGGTGTGTCAAAGGGCAACACACAAAGTTGTCAATGCCTCAGTCTACCCAACAGTATGGAGTGGGAAGCAGTGAGGTAAAACTTACTGCCACTTTTCTATAAAAGAAATATGGGCAAATAGAAGCTTTAAGTTACTTATGTATAGTGGTCGAACAATATTCTGATTGCCGCCAAACAATAAAGACCATGCCCATTTACTAATTGAAGGTTATTCGGGTCAAAACGAAATCATATCTATGATAATCAGGATTGTTATGTAATATTGACGAGACGAGTTGCACGTGCGTCTCTTTGATAACAAGTTTTAAAGGTTAAAGGTTTGTTTATAAAGATCAAATTAGCGTTGGACCAATGTATATAGTGCATCTGGGGCCCGTTTTAAGTTACGAAATGTTGGCAATACATGTATTATTACACTGCTTTGGCTTAATATACTTTAGTATAGTTTTAGTAAATCTTTCACTTACAATTTAACCCTCTAACAAACAAGACGTGCTTTTGACATCTTGAGTGGTAAATGCTTGGGAAAACATCGAGACAAAACAAGAAAATGCTGACAATCAACATTTTCTCATTTTGCCTAATGTTTTCTGTGCCATATTATTCCCAAATTGGCAATTTCTATCTTTAGTAACATCTATTTTGCATTTACAACGACGTTATATATCATATGTCGTCCTATTTATATCTAAAATGCTGATAGATCAATAACCATTTAATTGAATTGAACAAAAAAAAGAAAAAGAAAAAAAAATATTACAAGTATATATAAACTATTGCATGCAAATCACACGGAACCTTAACCACTGTGTTGTAAGTTGTACGTTAGATTTGTGTAGTTTGTACGGAAGTTTTGAGTGGTCAATCAAAGATGGCGTCGGTGGAAAATCGTTAGAGGTAGGTGTCTTAGTTTTTCGTCGATAATTTCCTTAAATGGCCGTATCTTGTCTTAATACTGATATCATTGTACAGGAGAAATGTTTACCTATTCACGGTGCTATATAGCCAAGTACCAGTGTTGTCCTATCGTACTCAGTCGTTGTGCAAAGACAGCCCAACACGGAAAACTTTTTTCGAAGCGAGAAAGTTGCCCTTTTAAGGATGATTACATAGTAAACAGCGAACTAGGGAACAAACTATTGCTCTAACTTGGATGTTTTTAACATGCTCTTTTCTATGGTTACCGTTATTTTACACACGAATGTCTAGAATGACCACAAACGCTGTGTTTACTAAATGGCCAAACAACGGTGTAGTCACAGTGAAAATATGCAGACACAACGGTGCAGTTTCTGTGTTATCTGTACGGTGTAGTTATTATTTTCACAACAAATTGTGAACGGTGTAGACTTGGTATATTGTATAGGGCGAACTAGCTCTAACAGATAGCAGATCATCTGTTTTATCTGCCTCAAATACTTTGGTCTTAGAAAACTCAGATGAAAATGCTGCCATCCTCAAAGTAAATGAAAACAAAAGTTAAGAAAATATATTTTCTCTTTTCTTCATTCTCCTAAGCCTTAAACAGTTCAATGTATGTTTGATTTAATTTTCGGGAGACGTTTTTGTTATTTGTGATTGAATAAACATCTGACGGAAATGATAATCAAAAGGAATACCATCACAAAATATCAAATAAGACATACGATAACCGTCATTTTGAAGCCATGTTAAGTGCAACGGCAAATTTCTTGTTCATCCGTTCATTTGATTTGTAGATTCGAAATTTCGGCTCTGGCTTTGAATTTTTCTTTGTAACTGTTTTAATTGGTTATTACAATCAATTATTGTAATTAATGAAATGATTTCAACTCATGGAGTATGATAATTATTGATCGAAATGTATTTTGTTTTCAAATTGACCCCTCATTGAAAAGTCTGATTTTACCAAAAATAAAGGATTCAATCAACAAAACATAAATTATAAATAACAAAACATAAATTATAAATTTGTTTCATAAACATTTGGGCCTTTTTTCGTCTTGTTCGACTTAAGTAAATAAGTCTTGAAAATAGAATTCTGGAACTGCAAAATTCATGTTGGAATTTTCATACGTAATGAACTTCTTCTTCAGGACTGACAATTTTCTGACCAAGATTTTTTGGGCTCACTCATAAAATGTAACCATTTGCAATGAAAAAGACAATATTCTATTCGCCAAAATCGTTTGACTATTGGAGTAAAACGCATTGAAGTACTCCCAAGACAGTGTAACTTACACACATCCATAAATAAATGAAATGCAATGTTTTCCATCGAGAGCCGACCTTCATTGACCAAAATAAACAAATACCAAGTTGATCAACGCTTCTCAATGACTTAATCACATCTGGGAACAAACTGTTCATTTCAGCCATTGTTTTCATGTTCTCGTGGGGAAAGAGAAGAGACCCTATCCGTTTCATCTGTTTTAGCACGTCCAATGGAAATATCAGGAATTAAGGTCGGGTCTTTTTGAACGACTTTATGGGGTGTTGAACTTCGTCATTTTTTTATGTTCAGGACTCATGCATTCAAAACCGGGGATATCATCGATAGAAAGAATCTTGTTAACTCCAAAATCCTTTTTTCTACGTTGATGAGGTCTATCTTGTGTATTCTATGCTCGCAAATGGGGATGATGTCCTAGTCTGACTTCTTGATAATATCAGGAATAATGCTAAAGTTCAGAGTTTTCAAATCTTTTTTACCTGTCTGATCATTGATCTCCGCCCCCCCCCCCTGCGCACTTTTAATATCTGACTGGAATGGTCCTGTTCCGAATGCTTCACAACCTTTTCGAAACTCCCTTCGAAATGACAGTAGTAATAGGTGAACAGCATGGAACTGAAAATAAAGAAAAAAATAAAACAGACGCCAGCAGATTCTTGGTAATTTCTACTATTTGACCCTTACGGAATTGCTTTGACAAATAGCAAGGAAACTAGATTCTGATATATTTTGATTAAAGTATATTTTGTAGACATATTGTCACCTTCTTTGCTGCAAAGCATTTACAAGTCAGTCACATAAAAAATTATTAACATAATTGTTGAAGAATTTCGGTAGTAATTGTAAAACATGATTCTCAGCCGTGAAAACGTTATCATTAAACATAAAAATATTATCATTCCAGAGATGATAAGTTCTGTATTACTTCAAGTCTACACCGTTCACAATTGCATTATGTCTACACCGTTCACAATTTGTTATGAAAATATAACCACACCGTACATAAAACACAGAAACTGCACCGTTGTGTCTGCATATTTTCACTGTGACTACACCGTTGTCTGGCCATTTCATAAACACGGTGTTTGTGGTCATTCTAGACATTTTTGTGTAAAATAACAGTAACCATAGAAAAGAGCATGTTAAAAACATCCAAGTAAGAGCAATAGTTTGTTCCCTAGTTCGCTGTTTACTATGTAATCATCCTTAAAAGGGCAACTTTCTCGCTTCGAAAAAAGTTTTCCGTGTTGGGCTGTCTTTGCACAACGACTGTGTACGATAGGACAACACTGGTACTTTGATATATAGAACCGTTGATAGGTATACATTTCCCCTGTATAATGATATCAGTATCAAGGCAAGATACGACCGTTTAAGAAATTTATCAATGAAAAACTAAGACACCTACCTCTCATGCTGTATTGTTGTCGCCATCTTTGAATGACTACACAAACCTAACGTACAACTTACAACACAGTGACCTTAACATAGGAGTGGATATTCAGAGAAATTAGGAAATGTTGGGAGATAAGAGGAAACAAGATGTATTTAAGCTATGTTGCTTTTTCTTCTCTCACAATCGTTTCATTTATTCTTGGTGTCGAAAATTAAAAATTTAAAATGTTTCATAGATGAAAAAAAAACATCTATTTTGACATCTACGGCATCTTTCAAGTTGGACCATTCTAAAATTTTGCCTTTCAAAAAAAGTTCAAACTACGAGGGGTGATCCAGAAGTTCGTAAAACGGACCCAGTAATTCCATATTACTAGCTACGGCAGTGTATAAATTAGTTATATCGTAGTTTAAGATCTATTGACTCTATTAAAATGAAAAGATTTACCTAACAGAATTTAGCGCCCGTAAACTGTGTTACCATAGTAACGCAGGTACGCCTAGGCGGGGGAGCGCAAAATAATAATACATGGTCGTAAATTAAATCGAATTTTCCTTAATTTCAGATAGAATATTTTGACGCAAATTATTATCACACTAGTATGACATCCTTACGTCAAGTTTGATATGTTGTTGTAGAAGTTGCTACGAAAACGCTACGTTTTCTATAAGATTCTAGCAAACCAAGGGAAATGCGACATGAAGTCAGCACTTAATTAGAATATCGGTCATGTATAAAATTCTGCCTCGATCTTGGTCATACACCAACGCAGACCTTTAAAACATTAAAGAAAACGAGTATAAGGTGCTGTAGAGAAATTGTGTGTAAGTTACACTCGAGATTCGAACTTTAATGGTGGATAATGGATGCTGAGATGGTCTTGCAATCACCCACAACCTGATTAACGACGTCAGAAACGGGGTAAACAGGCATAGGCTTCGATTTGATAGTAGGTCGATCATGAAACAGCCACACTAAAAATCGTTCAATATTCCGATTCTAAATAGTATGAGAACGCTTTCAGCACAAGTATATTTTAGGCATAAATTGTATGAGAGTAAATAGGGACTTTAAAAATAAGGGTTCATAATCGCGTGAAGACGACGTCGAATCTGACGTTCTTGCTACCCCGCCTCGCGCATGGTATTTGTCTAAAATTCATCACTGTACAATAACTGTTATATGTACACAATTAAATATTTCCATGTTTTTTGTCAAGATGTCACAGTTAATGACTGTATAACTTTTGTTTTGATAGTCAACACTCCTGAAATTTTATTAACCCATTTTACGAACTTTTGGATCAACCCTCGTACATGTACCTTGGAATACTTGACTACAATTCCTGAGTAATGTCTGCAGTCCACCACATTCATTTTTTAATTCTCCCAAAGTCAGTTTATCAAACAAACTAGACACTTCACTGATCGGAATCTGGCCCCCTTTTCTCCAAATGTTTCCATCATGCCCTGTTTTAATTTCACAGTCTTGTGACTCTAAAATTGCACTGAATACTTTACCAATCACTTTGTCTTTGACATCCTGAGATATTTTTACACAATTTCGGACAGTTTCAACTTTGTCCCTTGGTGTAAAGTTTTGTACCCAGTCTCCAGTTGCACCATTTATTATCACAGATTCATTGCTATTTTTAGTATCACAGTCTCTATATAGGCCACATCTTCTTTCTATAAAGGCTTGACGTGATTGGTCCATTTCTTTCTCACATGACTGATCATATGACCTTGTTCTTCCAATGAAACAAACCTGAAATGTAGGAATAAATAACGAAGAAAAGAACAATAAGGATTGAAATTTGCTCAAGAGTCTGATGTAAAGAGAGACTTCTACAGGAATTAGGAAATTTAGCTTGTAATGAAGCACTTATCATACCCACTTTCATGGAGACCATAATGAAACATACACAGAGAAGTTAAATTCTATGAACTTTTGATTCATCTTTTGACTTTATTACTGAAAAGTTTAACTATAAAGTATAGGTCAGCACAAAACTGATTTCTATCATTTTGTATAGAAATGTTACCATATTGTCTTATGAAACCTACCCGTTTTGTAGAAGGAATACGTAAAACATCTTCTTCCACCTCGAACCCACATTCCTCACCGACATATTTCACAAAGTTCAAGTAACATTGATACTGTCCCTCTGACATATTTCCGAATTCTGGGTCATATGAGAACTTGGCATTGAAGTCAAAATGACAGCATGGAAGGACGAAATAGCAGCAATTATAGGCTGACCTGAAAAGATGCAAGAATACCAATGTTGCATTTACAGTGATACCAATGCTTTAAATAGTCATATATTTCGAAAACGATCTGAATTTAAAGGGGCCCATGCTAGGTTTTTATGCTTCCGAACTGTTCGGGAACTCATATTTGTGCATGGAAAATCAATTTGCAAAGCATGAAAACCTCAATCACAGCGAATAACCATCTTTCCTTTGCTATAGATCAATCCTTTACAAGAATGTATACACATTCTATTTCTATTTCAAAACGAGAAAAGGTCAAGGTCAACAAGACACACCTCCACAGTATTAACACACTGTACAACCGGCTGTGTCGATGACTGTGACCTTATTTGCGAGGCATACGTGGAAAGGTTTATTTTGTAAAAGCACTGAACATATATACGCATATTTATCAACTATAGAATACCAAAGATCCTTTTGTTTATTCATAAAAGTAAATTCATTTAACCTACCATACACATGACATCAGATGCCGAATCTGTCTTCGCTGACTTTTGACGCAGCCGGTTGTACGGTGTGTTGAATCTCACTGAGCACAGATGACATACCTCTGACGTAATTGATTTTTGAAGGTTGGGCATATGTAACCGTTACAAAACAAAAACAAGGACAATATGAAACCAACCCGCACATTATTTATTAACTTGGATTATAATACTTAATAAAGCTTGATGAGTGCTAACAATGGACATAAGTGATCTACCCCTTCAGGTTGGTAATTTCATACGTTATTTCTGGTTTGTAATTATTGTGCCATTTGCATTTTCGACAGCCTAGCTGGTCCCCCTTTAAGCAAAAGAGTGAAATTTTGCTGTAAAGCATTTTCTATCTTCGTTCCATGTTTTCAATCCTGATAATCAAATGAAATATTTCAACCTTTGTACTACTGAATTCAAATTTCATTTCAAACAATCTACCATTTTAAGAGACATGTCAATAAGATAAGCTCAAGTTTTCCCACAAGAACAGATAATAAAGCAGGCAGTGTAGGCTAAGATCAGACTGCACGTTGGTGCAGATTGATCTTAGTCTATTTTGCATGCAAAAGCTTGGATCACAACAGTATATTGAAGTAAACTGCATGAGACTCAGACACAGTAACACTGGTAGACTATTGACTTTTCAATAGTAAGAACGATAAAATCATAATACAAGAACATGGCATTTATGTGAAAATTGAAAGAGGCTAGGGCTGAAACAACTACAAAATTTCTACTCGGATACCCGTCTAACGATTACCCACGGGTGCCCGAATAAATGGATAAGTTGGTTCTTTTTTTGTAAATCAAAAGAAATAAAATTTTACCTGGCAGCCATAACTGGTATCCAAGGAGTGAGCTCATCACTATGGTTACCAATCAACCAATCACAATCCAGGAATAGACATTCACTAGATGGAGTTACTGTTGATTCCTTCAAGTGAAAGACATATGCATTCAGAGGATGGTTTTTGCTAAAAACTCAGCTACATTGGCTAGTGATGTAGTCAACAGTGCCTAACAAATCCAAGGCTGTTTTAGACAAAAATCTGGATATCTGGTGGTAAATTTACAAAATAAGCTAGCGCTATAGGCGACACTGATTAACAGCTCCCAGGCCAATTTGCAAAAGTTAGCCCCAATGGTGTGTCCTTTAGTAGACACTAAACTTTCAATTCCAAGGCCAATTTAAACCGAGATTACTAAAATCTAGATTCAGAGGATGGTATTTGCTAGGAACTCAGCTACATTGGTTAGTGCTGTAGTCGACAGTACCTAACAATAGCAAGGCCCTTTTGGACAAAAATCTGGATTCAGAGTATAATATCTGGTAGTAAATCAACAAAATAATCTACTTCTTATAGGCGACACTGAATGAAGAACAGCTCCAAGGTCTATTTGCACCAAAATCTGGATTCAGAGGATGGTATCTGATAGGAACTCAAACACATTGGTGGTAAGTCCTTTAGTAGACACTAAACTGTCAATTTCAAGGCCGATTTATAGAGAAATACCAACATCTGGATTCAGAAGATGGTATTTGCTAGGAACTCAGCTACATTGGCTTGTGCTGTAGTAGAAAGTACCTAACAAATCTGATGCTGTTTTCAACAAAAATCTGGATTCAGTGTATATCTGGTAGTAAATCAACAAAATAAGCTAGCTCTATATGCAACACTGATTAACAGCTCCAAGGTCCATTTGCACCAAACTCTGGAATGATTAAGACATATGCAATGACATTGTATTTGTTCTGATCACTTTACAATTTTATATCATCTGGTGATTGGTCAATTCTCTAAATTACTTTTTGATCAGTTTTGTCAATGCAAAACTTTAAATCTCCTAGAAAATGTTTCTTATTAGCTCACTAATGTTACATATTTAGCTTAACCATTTTGCAAGAATAACCTTGTTTTGATATTTCTGGTAAAGAAAGCTTGGCAAAACATTGCAGCAAAAGAAGAAAATGCTGATTATCAGCATTTTCTCCTTTTGCCACAATATTTTCTGTACTAAATCCATATCGAAAATACATCCTATATCATTATCAATATCTTATCTGTAGCAGCAAATGATAATCAGTCTGCAGAAGCTTTAAAATTGGAATAGTCCACATTTCAAATTCCATATTAAACAAGGTCCATTTGTCGTCAGCAGCAGCTTTTGAAATAGAAATTTTGAAATTTGCCATTTGGGAAAGGATTAATTCTTTCCCAAATGGCAAATTTTCAAAATTTCTATTTCAAAAGCTGCTGCTGACGACAAATGGACCTTGTTTAAGAATTTGTGTACAATATAGCACACAAAATATTGAGACATAAGAAGAAACTGCTGGTCATCAGCAGTTTCTTCTTTTGTCTCAACGTTTTCCTGAGCCATTTCTATAAGGGATGTCAAATCCAGGTCTTGTTTGGGAAAGGGTTAATGTGTGGTAGCCGTCACAGACACAGAATTCAACGATTCACTTCTATTTGTATTTGTTAACCCATTACCAAATGACAAATTTTTGGACTTGTCCAAATTCAAACATGTTGCAGGCGACAATTTCAAGTTGATGAAATTTTAAAGATATTTCCATTTTGAGTCAGAAAACTTTGTGGAAAACAAAGAAATTGCTTGTAACAAGCAATTTCTTCTTTTTGCACAATGTTTTCCCCAAGCATTTTTCTTGAGGGGAGTCAAAAAGAGTCACTGTGTGGTAATGGGTTAAATCAAATTATACCAGGTATATTATCCACATTGCATAAATCATTCCTAAACAGCACTAGGTTTTTTACATCCCTGGTAGAATTATTCATTTCAAGAATTAGGGAAAACTTTGTTTTATTAATTCATCATAATTATGATTATTTGTCTGCAGCCTAATATTCTGTCCTTCGAGAAAGGATCAAAGTCATAAAATTCCCAACATCTTTTAATTTGAAGTTATACAACCCATCATTAAAAAACACCACTTTCTAGCCATAAGAATTGCATCAAATTACACACACTTGTAAATACACTTCACATAAGTTGGTTCATCGTGTCGGATTTCAAGATTATGCTTCAAGAAAACAAGAGGACCATGATGGTCCTATATCGCTCACCTGAACAAAATGATATGAGCAACACTTTTGTTCAATTCAATTAGTATTTATGACTTTAAGACTGAGAACGAACTTATGGTCAATAACATTGTGAAAATCCAACTTATACGAGATCTCATGGTGCCCAACTGTGTCCAAGTTTTGTCTTGATTGATATATAATTGTAGATTCTAGAGTATAAACAATGTCGAAAGCAGCCGAAAAAGCAGTTTTTTTCAAATTCAAGGGCACATAACGCTCGCCTTCCTGATCAGATCAGACTGAAAATCAAACTCTTTGTAGAGTCTAGGGTGTAAAACAGGTCGAAACAGCTGAAAATGGCAATTCTATCAAATTCAAGGGCACATAACTCTCCACTTTCTGATCAGATCAGACTGAAAATCAAACTCATCCAAGATCTTATGATCCCCAACATTGGGTCCAAGTTTTGTCTTGATTGATTAATAATTGTAGATTCTAGAGTGCAAACAAGGTCGAAAACAGCCGAAAATGGCAATTTTATCAAATTCAAGGGCACATAACTCTCTTATTTCTGGCAAGATCAGACTGAAAATCAAATTAATTCAAGATATTATGGTCTCCAACATTGTGTCCAAAATTTGTCTTGATTAGTCAATAATTGTAGATTCTAGAGTGTAAACAAGGTCGAAAACAGTCAAAAACGGCAACTTCGTCCAGTTCAAGGGCACATAACTCTCGACTTTCTGATTAGATTACACTGAAAATCAAACTTATCCAAGGTCTTATGATCCAAAACATTGTGTCCAAGTTTTGTCTTGATTGATTGGTAATTGTAGATTCTAGAGTGTTAACAAGGTCGAAAACAGTAAAAAACAGCAATTTTGTCAAGTTCAAGGGCTTATAACTCCTGACTTTCTGATCAGATCAGACTGAAAATCGAATTCATCCAAGATCTTATGGTCCCCAACATTGTGTCCAAATTTTGTCTTGATTTATTAATAATTGTAGATTCTAGAGTGTAAACAAGGTCGAAAACTGCCAAAAATGGCAATTTTGTCAAATTCAAGGGCACATAACTCTCGTCTTTCTGGTCAGATCAGACTGAAAATTGAACTCATCCGAGATCTTATGGTCTCCAACATTATGTCCAAGTTTTGTCTAGATTGATCAATAATTGTAGATGCTAGAGTGTTAACAAAGTCAAAACTAGCTATTTTTTACGTTCAAGGGCAGATAACTCCAGACTTCCAAGTCCGATCAGGCCCATAATCGAACTCATCCGAGATCTTATGACCATACTTGCTTTGACCAAGTTTGATTAAGATTGGCCAACTTCTGTGGATGCTAGAGTGTTAACACCAAATTGTTGACAGACGGACAGACGGACGGACGGACGGACAGATGGACGGACGGACGGACGACGGACATTGAGTGACCACAATAGCTCACCTTGAGCACTTCGTGCTCAGGTGAGCTAAAAATACAAATATTATCTTTCTCTATATTCATATGCAAGGGAGGTAATTTTGAACACTTTTGTCAAATATTCCACAAGTATGCACTAATTCAAAATTCTAAACTGTTCAAAATGCCTATGTTTGTATTTGGAATGAAAAAGTAACACAGTTTAGGAACTACTGGCACTTTTCAAATTTCGCCTCTGGCTCTTTATTGCTAATGATGAGTTTCATACCTTCAACAGTCAATAATTAAGATCAATTTTAATTTCAATGTTGAGTGAAATCAAAGTTTACAGAGCATCTTTTGATTTTAATCAGTAAATAATAAAGATAAATCATAATTTCAACGATGAGTGAAAATCAAAGTTTAAAATCATTTCGCCACTTACCTTTAATACTGTTTCTGGTCCATACAAGTCCCAAATTTTTCTTCTTCTGATATCTACCCCATAGCCTGGATGCTGCAAAAATACAATTACATGTATAACCTGTTACGCTAAAAGGGACCTTATCAGAACTACAATAATCCAAATTTTGACAAACTTGTCAGACTCAGCATAGGTCAACCAGATCCCAATGCAAAAAATGAACATATAGGAAGATAAGGGTAAACATTACAGATTTTGAAAATTACATAAAAGTGAAAAGTGTAGGTCCTAGTCTGGCTGCGTGGACTGTGCAGACTGACTAGGGTCAATAATTTTTACACATCCAATAAGGTCCAATAAGGTCCCTTTCAGCATGATGGGTCACAACTAAATATTCATTAGATGATACATAGCTTTAACCCATAATCTCAATGGCTCTTTTTGACTCCGTACATGACCGTATAATGACTTTGGAAAACATTGTGGATAGTGAAGAAATTGCTTGTGCCAAGCAAATTCTTCATTAACCACAATATTTCTTACCCTTAGACCAAAAATGTAAAATTTCATTGACATGAAACTGTGGTAAGCAACATTTTTTAATTTTTAACTGTCTAAAATGTTGCTGTTGGTAATGGGTTAAACTAAATGTCATTTTCTTCTTTTCCCATTATGTTTTTATACACAATTATTTTCATTAACACAATGTGTTTCAAGGTTTACCAATACCACTACCGCTTTAAATATTCTGAGGAGAACCCTGGATAGGTTTGAATAAAATTGGTCCAAGAGTTTACGGGAAATAGAGCAGAAAAAATAGCTACAGATGGACCAACTGATCATCATATGGCCAGTCAAAAAGCTGACAGCTTTGCGGACCAAAATAGAAAAGCCTGTTGCTTGGATAGCATAAATATGGTAGATAAAAGTAGATTAAATGATTCTAATTTTTATCACTCCATTTGTCTCACTGTCGTGTTTCCATGGTAACTAAAGATAGAAAGACAAAATAAAACTTCCATTTGTCTCACTGTCGTGTTTCCATGGTAACTAAAGATAGAAAGACAAAATAAAACTTCCATTTGTCTCACTGTCGTGTTTCCATGGTAACTAAAGATAGAAAGACAAAATAAAACTTCCATTTGTCTCACTGTCGTGTTTCCATGGTAACTAAAGATAGAAAGACAAAATAAAACTTCCATTTGTCTCACTGTCGTGTTTCCATGGTAACTAAAGATAGAAAGACAAAATAAAACTTCCATTTGTCTCACTGTCGTGTTTCCATGGTAACTAAAGATAGAAAGACAAAATAAAACTAACTTACCCCTTCAGATGCCAGTATATGAATCAGAAGACCATTTCCACATCCAAGATCAACAAATGATTGCTTCTTTATTACTCCTTTCTTCTCACTATCTTGTTTCCATGGTAACCAAAGATAGATAGACAAAATGAAAGTAACTTACCCCTTCAGATGCCAGTATATGAACCAGTAGACCATTTCCACATCCAAGATCAACAAATGATTGCTTCTTTATTAGTCCCTTCTTCTCTCTATCTTGTTTCCAAAGCAACTGAAAATATGATTTAACATTTGTTTCAATATTTTTATTTAAATCAAATTTTGGAATAAAAATATTTCCAAAACTTTCATTCAAATACAAATTTTAGGACATTGACAGAGAAAGCTTTATAACCATTATCAGCTTATTTTTAATTTACTACCTGTCAAAGAAGACATGAATGTAAATTTCTGACTGCAATTAGCATATTTCTACCAACAATTTGACACTAAGTCTTGATTATCAGAAACAGAACAAGAGTTGTCCACGGACATCGTAGCTCGTCACAAAAGCAGCTTAATTAGCTTTTAAGATCAAGGTAAAGGGGTCAAAGGTTATGGTCCGAAATGAAAGGCCTTAGCAGGAGGTATATGTGTGAAATATTAAGGCTCCATCTCTAATAGTGTTCAAGATATATGCCAGGTTTAAGATTTTTACAAGTAGATCAAGTTTGAGTTTATTGGGGTTTTACGCCGTTTTCAACTACCAGGGTCATATCGCGGCGGCTGGAGCACCTAACCGTGGGTTCCTGGTATTTCTCGCACCAGTACAACCACAATATCCAAACCGAGCCTCCAGCTGCTCTCTCACAAAGATGATTCACACCCATTGGTGAGAGACAAATGACTTTTGTCAAATGTCAGAATGGATACTGGCCGAGCCGGGGTTCGAACTCGAGACCCCTGAATTGACAGACTCCGACGTAACCGACTGAGCTATCCGGGCTCGGCACAAGTAGATCAAACTCCAATGTCAATTTCACAAGGTCAAAGGTCATAGTGACAAAATGAAATTTCTTTGTGGAATGTATCCTTTGTGAAATATCAAGGCTCGTAAATCATAGTGCATGAAATAAAGCCCAGGTTGAAGTTTTCTTAAAGTTGGTCAAAATCCAATGTCAAGGTCACGAGGGCAAATGTCTTAGTCCTAAATTAAAGGCCTTAGCCAGATATCTCCATGTGTGAAATATCAAGGCTGTATCTCTAATTGTGCCTGAGATATAGACCCGGCTTAAGTTTTTAGGATAGAAGCAATGTGATGCTGACGTGACACTTGGGCTGTAACATTAGCTCCATGGACATAAAGTCCAAGCTCGCTAAAAATGATCTTACCAGCAGATACGTTGCTATGGAAACATCTTCAAAAACAAACTTCTGTGGATCAGTGTTTTCAGGCCAAATCTGCAAAATGTAACGTTTGATTACCTTCTGCAGTTTACTCATATCATTGCTTTACAACAAAAACTATGTAACTGCAGCTTGTTTTAAGCTGCAGTTACAAGGTTTTTGTTGAAAAGCAGTGTTATATTCAAATAGGTTTATGAAAAATTATGTATTCCTATCCATTCACTAGGTGTTGAAGGTTCTGCTATAGAATATTTCTACATTTATAAATATATGAATAATCAGAGAGAAGATGTTAATTAGCATTGTATATATACCTGCCTCTATAAAGAATTGATCTTTTTCTTTAAAGTGGCAAACATAAAGCAATAATGCCTTTGTAAACATGGTAAATAAAGGTGTGATGTTTCTGTTTCATCATTTGATGAATGATTCAACCATCATGTCTGTCAAAATGCCTGCAATTTAAACAAGACAGACTTATGTGGTCTAGAAAGTGTAAAATGTTAAAGCTCACATATAATTAAAGGCCCTGTTTTTATATCCAGTGATAAAGATGTACATGTTACAGAGCTCCAGATAATTTTTTGAGGCAAGGAATATTTACCCCTCAGAATTTTTTCCAATGCATATTTCCAGATATTTTTTGGAGACCATGAGTATTTACCCTCTTGTTCGGGAAAGGATTAAAATTACAGGAGCACCCCACCGGAACGACCTACTTTCATTTTCGAGGACATCTAAGCGCGCCATGTTTCCGACCATCAAGAGTTTTTAGTGTGTTTTTTTCTGTACGAGATTACCATCGTGGGCTATCTTTGTCTGTACTGTAGGGCCTCTTCAGAAATAATATCGGCCAAAATCGCCTTTACGATGTGCTCAGAAGTAGATTTACTCGCTTCCCGGTTTATAAAGAAAACAAACTTCTTCGAGTTGCAATTTCCGATTTACGAAATGATGCAAAGGCCTGATATTTATCATCCAATCAAAATTGAGTAAACGATTTGCTCCGTATAAAAAAACAAGAGGGCCAAGATGGCCCTGTATCACTCCACTGGCTTTTAGACACTTAGACTACGAACTTCTTTAAGGAATACAATAGAGGTCTATCCAAAGAAGACTCATGCTACACCAGAATGAAATCCAATAAGTGATTAAGGAGCAGAAATGTTTATAATTTTTTTTAAAACTACACTATGTTTCATAAAGCTAAAAATAAGCCTAGCCCACAGTGGGCAGGTTTTTCATCCAATCGTGAAGGAATTTGGAAGAGATTCATGCAAGGAAGATTCCTGTGAAGTTTGGTTGAAATTGGTCCAGTAGTTTTGGAGAAAAAAAAATAAATTTTATTAAATTTATTAAAATTTAAGTTCTACACGAATTTTTTTTTTCTTTTTTTTTAATTTAGAGGAGATTCATGCAAGGAAGATTCATATGAAGTTTGGTTAAAATTGGTCCATTAGTTTTGGAATAGAAGATTTTTCGAAAATTAAATTTACTTTAATTAATTAAAATTTAAGTTATACACAGAATTTATATTTTTGAAGGAATTAAGCAGAAAATCATAACAGGAAGATTTCCGTGAAGTTTGGTTGAAATTGGTCCAGTAGTTTTGGAGTAGAAGAATTTTTAAAGATTTTTCGAAAATCTAAATCAATTAAATTAATTAAAATTCAAGTTCAACACAGAATTTATTTTTTTGAAGGAATTAAGAAGAAATTCATGCAAGGAACATTTCTGTAAAGTTTGGTTGAAATTGGTCCAGTAGTTTTGGAGAAGAAGAATTTTTAAAGATTTTTTGAAAATTAAATTCAATTAAATTAATTAAAATTTAAGTTATACACAGAATTTATATTTTTGAGGGAATTAATCAGAGATTCATACAAGGAAGATTTCTGTGAAGTTTGGTTGAAATTGGTCCACTAGTTTTGGAGAAGAAGAATTTTTAAAGATTTTTTGAAAATTTAAATCAATTGAATTAATTAAAATTCAAGTTCTGCGCGGATTTTATTCTTTTTAAGGAATTTGGTAGAGATTCATGCAAGAAAGATTTCTGTGAAGTTTGGTTGAAATTGGTCCAGTAGTTTTGGAGAAGAAGAATTTTTAAAGATTTCATGAAAATTTAATTCAATAAAATTAATTAAAATTCAAGTTCTGCACAGATTTTATTCTTTTGAAGGAATTTGGTAGAGATTCATGCAAGGAAGATGTCTGTGAAGTTTGGTTGAAATTGGTCCAATAGTTTTGGAGGAGAAGATGTTTGAAAATTGTTTACGCACGGACGGACGGACGCACGTACGCACGCACGCACTCACGACGGACACAGGGCCATGACATAAGCCCCGCTGGCCTTCGGCCAGTGGAGCTAAAAATTACGGAAATGAACGATTGACTGAAATTCGAACAAAATACACCACTCGGCAGCATTTGGTAGATCTAGGGAATAGCCAATTGTTGTCCGCATTCGCTTGGCTAGTGACGTAATCGGTATTCCCCAAATAATTCCCGGTTTTGATTGGCTGAGTCGTATTAGACGCTTCGATAAGCTATTTTTACAGATCAAAACGTTATTTTTAATCTTTGGAATTTCCTATTCTATGTGTTTCTTCCGACGCTCTTCGATCTTGATACGCTAACTGACGATTATCAAATGCGCATTTCTTATTTTGAATGCGTATCTGTACGCTTTTTCATGAAAGTAAATGCGTATTTAGACCAATCAATGCGTATTTTACGCAAATACGCATCCTATCTGGAGCTCTGATATTATGTGATTCAAATGACCTGACGCATATATCTAACTTTTATTGCCATAAACAACAAGCATGAGATGTTTTGTTAAAATAGTTTGGTTATATTTTCTTGCTTATTTTACATATCTATGGACTAAGATTTAAATCTTTTTGATTCATGTCGAGCTATTTGCCAAATAGGGACATTTCTTGATTAAAGGTAAGTGCCAGATCAAATGAAATATGTAATTACTAACCTTGGCAAAATGTAAGCCATATTTATTCTTTAATTCACTGTATAGTCTGCTGTATTCATCAACTTGTAAAAGTTTCAATGACGTCAGAGTAGTTTTGAGATTTGGAGTTTCGCTCCACCGAGCAAGCTTCTTTATCAAAACATCTTGGAGCCAGGTGAGCGATAGCTTCCGTTCTGAGTCTCTCGTCTGATCAGTTTCACTTACACCAAGCTCAATTCTGAAATATCAACAAAACATTTGAATCTATTCAATATAGATCAAGCTTAGAATGTTTACATTGCATTGATTGATTGATTAATAAGAATTGATTGATTAAATGATTAGATAATTGATTGATTGATTGATTGAGGTGGATTGATTAATTGAATAATTGGTATATTGATTGGTTGATTGATAGATAGAACGTTTGAATGATTGATGGAAGTGTGTCGCACATGATCCTAGTGTCTACAGTCATATGGCAGCAGCTGGAGCACAGTATGTCACCAGAAATGCATTATTTTATTTTCATAAAACCCCATGTTGTGGTTACTCATTGGAATCGTCTCATTGAGTCTTGAGACAATTACAAGAGGCCCAGGAGGGCCTGAATCGCTCCACCGGCTAAAGTGGAAGAATTATCCCATGATTTCTTGTAAGCCTTACACAGCCAAATCTTGAAATTTGTGAATGAATTTTGAAGAGTGACTCAAAGAACATTCTTGCAAAGTCTGGTTAGAATTGGCCTAATGGTTGATTTTTAAAGAATTTTCTTATGATTTCTCTAAGTCTGATAAGCCCCTTTCTCCCTGCCACGCCCACTTTTTTTGACAAATGTAAAAATTTGTGAATGAATTTTGAAAAGAGAGACTCAAAGAACATTCCTGCACAGTCTGGTTCAAATTGTCCCTATGGTTGATTTTTAAAGAATTTTCTTATGATTTCTTTAAGCCTGATAAGCCCCTTTCTCCCTGCCACTACATTTTTTGACAAATGTAAAAATTTGTGAAAAAAAATTTGAAAAGAATGACTCAAGGCACATTCCTGCCAGGTTTGGTTCAAATTGGCCCAATGGTTGTTTTTTAAAGAATTTTCTTATGATTTCTCTAAGTCTGGTAAGCCCCGCCCTGCCACGCCCACATTTTTTGACGAATCAAAGATTCGCGAACAAGTTTTGAAAAGGGTCATTCAAGGAACATTCCTACCAAGTTTGGTCAAAATTGGCCTACTGGTATGGAGCTAAAAATGAGTACTCACAATAATCGGTATACATGGATTTGATTATAACATTCACCCCCTCTTATAATTATGTTGCTCTTCCATATACTATGTGTGACTGTCTACTGCCTAATATTAGTATTTACATCTTAACCCTTTCCCAAACAAGACCTGGTTTTGACGCCCCTAATAGGAAAGGCTTTGGAAAACATTGAAACAAAAGAAGAAACTGCTGATAACCAGCAGTTTCTCCTTTTGTCTCAATATTTTCTATGCCATATAATACACAAATTCTATCTTTAATACCTGCCATTTTGTCATTTGTGGCAGTTTTTGAAGTGGATCACCCTAAAATCTTGAAGTTTAGGAAAGGGTTAAGGTAGAATAATCGTAATGTGGCCATTTGGAGATTCATAAAACATTGTTTTTTTTTCCAACGGCGTCGCAATGTATCTGAACCTATTTGGGCGCTGTCGTAAACATTCAACAGTTCAAAGTTCCACTGCTGATTTTTTTTTTTACATCGCCCGAATAATTCAGATGTTGCACGAATCTCATTAAGGGTATTCTACCTTAAAGTATATTTTACCTGTTTGACTTATCATCTGAGCAATATTTGAATTCATAAACAATTTCATGATAGTCTACAGTAGTTGACAGTGGAACCATAGGATAAAACGTGCATGTTTGGTTGTCAGCATCTGAAATTTAATAATTTATTAAAAGACAAGAATAGATGACATGTATTTGTTAATTACAAATGCCCCTAAAAAGGCCAATGATAGGTTTTCATGTTACGTTTTGAACTGACAGAGACCATCAGACAGAAGGACAGACATATTTCATCTTTATAAATCAGGAATATGAATCTGAAATTGGCGGAGACTTGTCTATTTCTATATATCAACTGTAACAAATATGGAATATGAGATAGATGTGTTTAATTTTATTAACCCTTTCCAAACAACAAAATTTTGTGATTCTTTTTATTAGTTTTATAATAAATCATTCCAAAATCTAAATGATTGATAATATCATCATACTAATTGATTGATCAATTGATAGGGGTTTTAGATCTATCAAATAATATCCTGATACAAGATTAAATAAATATTTTCTCCTTAAAAAAAAAGGAACATGTGTTTAAAAACTTAATTAATGTAAATAATCAAATGGCTGTTTTTTTTTTTTTTTTTTCATTTTTTTTCTCTATATATCTCAACGAAAATAATACTAAGGTAAAGGATAAATATATACCAAATAAAATTAGCTCTGGCATATTCCTGTGTCTTTCAGGTTGTTTTGGCAACAGATCTCTTACAATGACAGATATATTTCCTTGTCCTGTGTCTAACAATGGTGATATTTCTGAGTTTGTGTTTCCTTCGTGAACAATTTCCCTTCTTTCAGGCTGGTTAACATTTCCATTGTTATGACTTTTATACATCTCCATGTCATTGTCAGGATGTGATTGATGAGCAGACTTTTCAATGTTATTTTTGTCTATTTTATCATCATCTTGCTCTTCGTTTATGTTAAGAGAACCGACATCAATAGTATTGGTAGCTAAACTTAAATGGGGCGAATCCACTCCATTTTGGTCCACGCATTGCAGTTCCTGATCAATTTTACCGTGAAAATCCGATAGAAAACTTTTTCCTGGTGTCAGCTGAAATTTTAAATCTGTGAGCAATTTGTTAATGAACGTGTTATTCAAATTTCGTTTCCCAACAATAGTTTGACATTTTACTCTCGAACCGCACAGCCTGCGATTCACAACGTGTGGTTTGTTGATCCAGATGGTTAGAGCGTCACAAAATCCACCAAATGTCCCCGAAGTCTCAATAAAGTCATGTCTGTGAAATGAGGTACCACCATTTATCGAATCTCCCATTTCAAAACAGTGTAAACAAAGCTGAAATGTGTTTGACGTTTCTCTTTCGCCCACGTGCAACTTCGCTCCAAGTTGCGAAACAGAGATGGTTCCCTGCTCGAGCACAGGTAAAACTCACGCTGCACAGGTAATTTTGTTTTTCTTAAACGAATAGATCTATTACTTTATTTTATCTTTCCAAAAATTAAATATTTTTCTTGTTGGCCATTTTAGTCATTCTAAGAAATTGGTAATAAATTTCATCACTAAAAGTGGCTCGGTAATATGGAGCTATCGCCCAATATCAGTGTTTATTTTTTATTTTTGGGGAAGGCGGTCAGGGCCCATAGGTGGGGGAAATTTGCGCGTGAACGCCAAAAAAAGGGGAAATTTCAATACATGCTTATACTCTCAAATACAGTGTTATAAATGCATTTAACTTGCCTGTATATCATAATGGGACATTCAAACAACCATTAGAATTAAGAGATGCCTAGAATCTAACTATGATTTGGATTTTTCTTTGCAAGAAAAATATCTAGTTCCAGGAGGGGAAAATTTCTCTGAAATGGGGGAAAAAAGTATATTCCTCAGAGAGGGGAAAGGGGCCCAATAACGACCGTTTTTCTAAGAAAAAAAATCACTGAATATACTTTTCGATACTAAAGTTAGCCACAGTCTTTTCTGGTTACTGTGATAATTTGTCTGGTGGACTTTTAAAAAAGAGATATTATCATCTTTTATGTGCAGTCCTATTTATTCAAATTGATTTATTGGTTTAAGGGGGAATGCTCCAGTTTTTAGGAACACTCGGTCATTACTGTAGTAAGTTAAATGTTTCGTACCAATATTGTTTCGCTACATAATTTCAATAATAAAACACATCATTTCAATTTACCATTTTCGACGGTAAAAGTGTATTTATTATGCGAAACTGATCTCCTCAAGATGGAAATCGATTATCTAGAGTAAGACAGTTGTAAGTGTGTATGCAGTTACCACTGTTTTGCGTCATTTTATTCATGTGTAGCTGATAAAAATTGCTGTAATTCACTAATAAGTGCGCTGACCTATACATTTTGTTTTTGAATTATTACCAGGACATGTTGCTTAATAAAACGAGGGAGTTTTATCAAATTCTATAAGGTAGAACTTGAAAAATTTCCAAAATTATGCAAATTTTGACAAAACACTCCAGCTTCGTTGATCAAACCGAACACGTGGGCATGTGTTTTATACATTAACATGTTTATCATGGCACATATTTTGGGTTTTCTTTTCTTATTTAATGTAAGACGTTACTTTAAATCCGTTTTTGGGACTAAACAATGAATATACAGCATTTTATTAGTATTTTAGTGACCTTGGACAGGTGCAAGAAATTGTACACTTTTTCGATGTAGGGGTATGTGATATGAATGCCTATAAAATTCAGTGACTGGGAAAGGCCTGCGCCATGGGCCATAGTCACATTGAAATTCCAAATGTCACATTGTTTTAGCTAATGAGTGGGCCTTTGTCCCATTGAATTTTGCTGTATATGAGAATGGAGCAATTTTACCCTATAATTGTCACATCAATTTTCAAAATGTCACATTGATTTTGTAAGTGGAAGCGACATTGTCCCATTGAAGAAATGTCTTTCCCAATCACTGAAAATTATTGTAATAACATGTAATTTCAACATACAAAATATGAAATTCTATTATTGAGAAAAAATTAGGAAACTGTAGCATACCCCCTTAATTATGCCCCCTTTCGAAGAAAATGGGGGTAAATTGTTTTGCAAGTGTAGGTCGGTCGGTCAATCGGTCGGTCTGTCCGTAGACCAAACCTTGTCCGGAGCATAACTCGAAAAGTATTAAAGGTAGAATCATGAAACTTCATAGGTGGATAGATCTCATTATGGAGAGGTGCAGTGCACTAGAACTATAACTCTGCCGATCAAATTTTTGGAGTTATTGCCCTTTGTTGATTTTCAAGCTTGATTCTTGTCCGGAGCATAACTCGAAAAGTATTAAAGGTAGAATCATGAAACTTTACAGGTGGATAGATCTCATTATGGAGAGGTGCAGTGCACAAGAAATGTAACACTGCCAATCAAATTTTTTGAGTTATTGCCCTTTGTTGATTTTTAATCTTGATTCTTGTCCGGAGCATAACCCGAGAAGTATGTAAGGTAGAATCATGAAACTTTACAGGTGGATTTATCTCATTATGGAGAGGTGCAATACACAAGAACTGTAACTGTAACTCTGTCGATCAAATTTTTCGAGTTATTGCCCTTTGTTGATTTTCAAACTTGATTCTTGTCCGGAGTATAACTCAAAAAGTATGTAAGGTAGAATCATGACACTTTACAGGTGGAAAGATCTCATTATGGAGAGGTGCAGTGCACAAGATCCGTAACTCTGCCGATCAAATTTTTTTGAGTAATTGCCCTTTGTTGTTTTTTAATCTTGATTCTTGTCCGGAGCATAAATCAAAAAGTATGTAAGGTAGAATCATGAAACTTTACAGGTGGATAGATCTCATTATGGAGAGGTGCAGTGCACAAGAAACGTAACTCTGTCGATCAAATGTTTGAGTTATTGCCCTTTGTTGATTTTCAAACTTGATTCTTGTCCGGAGCATAACTCAAAATGTATGTAAGGTAGAATCATGAAACTTTACAGGTGGATAGATCTCATTATGGAGAGGTGCAGTGCACACAAACCGTAACTCTGTCGATTAAATTTTTTGGAATTATTGCCCTTTGTTGATTTTCACACTTAATTCTTAACCTGGCATATATCTCATGTCATTTTACACATTATAGCCTTGATATCTCACACATGGATACCTCCTATTAACATCATTCTCATTTGACCATGACCTTGTGACCTTGACCTTGTTGTTTGACCTACTTGAAAAAAAAATTAAACAGGGCCTATATCTCATGACCTTTTACACATGCAGTCTTGATATTTCACACATAGACACCTCCTACCAAGAACTATCACATTTGACCATGACCTTGGACCTTGTGACCTTGACCTTGGAGTTTGACCTACTTTTAAAAAAATAAATTGGACCTATATCTCATGTCCATATTGACATATCCTACCAAGACCTTTCACATTTGACCATTACCTTGGACCTTGTGACCTAAACCTTGGAGTTTGACCTACTTTTAAAAAATATTAATCTGGCCTATATTTCATGTCCTTTAACACATACAGTCTTGATATTTCACACATGAACACCTGCGACCAAGACCTTTTACATTTGACCATGACCTTGGACCTTGTGACCTTGATGTTTGACCTACTTTTAAAAAACTTTAACCTGGCCTATATCTCATGTCCTTTTACACATAGAGCCTTGATATTTCACACATGGTTACTTCCAACCAAGACATTTCACTTTTGACCATGACCTTGGACCTTGACCTTGGAGTTTGACCTACTTTTAAAAAGCTTTAACATTTCCTATATCTCATGTCCTTTCACCTATACATCCTTGATACTTTGCACATAGACACCTTCTACCAAGACCTTTCACATTTGACCATGACCTTTGCCCGTGTGACCTTGACCTTGGAGTTTGACCTACTTTTAAAATTCTTTAACCTGGCCTATATCTCATGTCCTTTTACATCTACAGCCTTGATATTTCCCACATAGACACCTCTTACCAAGACCTTTCACATTTGACCATGACCTTGGACCTTGTAAACTTGCCTTGGAGTTTCACCACATCAAAGATAGATCTAGGCTCTTGAGGGGGCATATATGTTTTACAAACATCTCTTGTTTTTAAAGTGACATTTCAGAATTTTTTGTCATAAATTTTACTTTTATTTTATCTGAAAGAGCATATATCCTTATGAAAATTCTGAAAATATCAAGCCAAAATATTGCACCGTTTACGAGAAATTCATATTTTTGTGTTAAAATTGAACAAATTGTTGTGGACAACAGTTCGGATTTATATGCAGTTTATCGATTATGTCTCAACTTTAAATGCGTGTATCTCGCTTATTGGCAACAGCTTCAAAAAACTAATAGTATTTATACTCATTAGAATAACCAATCTTGACAGCAAGACATACTTTAAAAAATTGAAATTGGAATGAAATGTCCCTTTAAAAATAAGAAATGTTTTGAACCTATCCAGAAAAAACACTTTCAATTATTATTAGGCTAATAGAAAAGTTACAGATAACTTTACTGAATGATTAATAACATTATAGATCTAGATTGTCTTTTAAGCCTACTCCAAAGTTCGATCTTTGAAAACTTTTAAAGGTATTTTCTATAAAAACTTTATGTATATGAAACATATATCACAAATGTGTAAAATAAACAATTAAACTTCTTTTAAACAGTTGTTTCAAGACCCTTAAAATCAATTGCAAAAGGGGTTAAATCCACTAAAGCCTGACCAGTTGAGGTAGATTTCTTATCTCCACACTGTTTGTTTAAAATCATGCAGCAAAGACAATAAAACATCAAAGGCTTGTTTGTCTAATTTGTTGGACTACCTTATAAACAGCAACATGACAAGGAAAAAATAGAATAAATCAACAAAATTAACAAAAACCTTGTAACTGCACTGTTTTAAGCTGCAATTATGAGGTTTTTGTGAAAAAGCAGCAAAATCTAGGTCAATATCATACAGTGTTTGATTATGCTTATATTTTCATTATAATTCAGATGGATATAATGTCTTACGGCGTTTGATTATGCTTATATTTTCATTATATTTCAGATGGATAACAAACCATGTCCTACCGCATATTTGTTTATGGGACTTTAAAGAAAGGCCAACCAAACGAGTATTTTATGGCTAGACTGACTAGGGTCAAGTGCCTTGGTAAAGCAAGAACACAAGATGCCTATCCCCTGGTTGTCGGACCAAGACACTACAATCTACCATTATTGTTGAAAGAGAAGTCGCTCGGAAAGGTAGGCCTAATTACACGTTGAGTCTCCCAAACTTAAGAGCTTAACCCTTTCCCAAATAAGAACTGGTTTTACGTCCCTATTAGAAATGGCTTGGAAAAACAGCGAGACAAAAGATTGAAAAGAAGAAACTGCTCCTTTTGCCTCAATATTTTCTGTGCTAAGATACATGTACCGGTATATACAAATCCTGTTTATTCACAACTATTTGTCGTCTGCAGCAGCTTTCAAATTGGACCACCCTAATTTTTTATGCTCCCCGAAGGGAGAGCATATAGTCGCCGCTTGGTCTGTCCGTCCGTCCGTCATTCCGTCCATCCGTCAGTCTGTCCGTGTTCACGCATGCATATTTATGTAGCTATGAATTTGCATTTTTACATCATAATGTGGCTAAAATCTCTTGTGTGGCTAGCCACATAAGAGAAACAAATGGACATTAAAATCATGCACAGTGTGGCTAAATAAATCGTTTTATCTTTGAAGACACTTTATACTTGGGTATGAATCTGTCCATTTCTATGGAATTCCATACCCTTTAAAATAGGATTACCTCCCTTATACCTTAAGGTTGTAATATTCATTCATTTGGTATACCTTGGTCTTGATTGTTATAAATCATACATAGTAATAGTGCCGTGTGCAAAAATTTTGCTGACTGTGGTTGTTGTTGTCTAAAACAAAACAGGTATTGTCATTTAATTATCACTGTATATAAAAAGAATTCAAATAATTCATCAATATTTCAATTGGCTCTAGTTATACATTCAATTTTCTATGGTTTAAGTGTTTTTTGCTCCATGAGAAAAAGAAAAATTAATTAGAAACCCAAATGTCATGGGTTTTCGTGACTTAAACAATGCATAAATACAATTTGATGGAAGTAATATTTAGAGCTGCATTTGGTTAAAGATCCATAATTTTCAGCTAAATACCATTGAAATCTGAAAACTATTTTATAAAAATGTGGATTTTTTTATTGAAAGAAATTACAAGAACTTGATGTGTGTTTGTGTGTGTGTGTGGGGGGGTGGTGGTAGGGGGTTATTAAATCATTGTAATTAACAAGTCATGTTGTGTAATGGCGTCTGTTTTGAGTACAGCACAACAGCTCGAAGAAACGATTGCAGTGAAAAGAATGTAATACCTGCATACATATTTTGAAGACCGAGAATAAAACAAAATGACTGCAAGGAGAATTACTCAAGAAAGCCTTTTTTCAAAGGTATGTTATTTTTTTTGTATTCTATCTATGCTAATCGAGGAAAAAGATGGAACAATGAACGGTGACACTTTGTCATTATGAGTCATGTTCCTCTCCAAACTTTTTCCTTTTCTTCTATCTCTGCCCATATCTTTGAACTGGCCTGAAAAAAAGAGAAAAAGTGCAAATTAAAGGGGAACCCCTGTCCGATTTTTTTTAGGTGTGAACTTAGTTTTTTAGCTCCACTGGCCGAAGGCCAGCGGGGCTTATGTCATGGCCCTGTGTCCGTCGTGCGTCTGTGCGTGCGTGCGTCCGTCCGTGCGTGCGTAAACAATTTTCAAACATCTTCTTCTCCAAAACTGCTGGACCAATTTCAACCAAACTTCACACGAATCATCCTTGCATGAATCTCTACCAAATTCCTTCAAAAAAATAAAATCGATGCAGAACTTGAATTTTAATTAATTTAATTGAATTAATTTTCGAAAAATCTTTAAAAATTCTTCTTCTAAAAAACTACTGAACCAATTTCAACCAAACTTCACAGAAATCTTCCTTGCACCAATCTCTACTAAATTTCTTCAAAAGAATAAAATCGGTGCAGAACTTGAATTTTAATTAATTTAATTGATTTAAATTTTTGAAAAATCATTAAAAATTCTTCTTCTCCAAAACTACTAGACCAATTTCAACCAAACTCACAGAAATCTTCCTTGCATGAATCTCCTCCAAATTTGTTCAAAAGAATAAAATCCGCGACGAAATTGAATTTTAATTAATTTAATTGATTTAAATTTTTGAAAAATCTTTAAAAAAATTTCTCCTCAAAACTAATGGACCAATTTCAACCAAACTTCACAGAAATCTTCCTTGTATAAATCTCTTCTTAATTCCTTCAAAAAGATAAATTCTGTGTATAACTTGAATTTTAATTAATTTAATTGAATTAAATTTTCGAAAAATCTTTAAAAATTCTTTTTCTCCAAAACTACTGGACCAATTTCAACCAAACTTCACAGAAATCTTCCTTGCATGAATCACTTCCAAATTCCTTCAAAAGATTAAAATCCGCACAGAACTTGAATTTTAATCAATTTAATTGATTTAAATTTTCGAAATTTTTTTAAAAATTCTTCTTCTCCAAAACTTTTGAATCAATTTCAACCAAACTTTACAGAAATGTTCCTTGCATGAATCTCTTCTTAATTCCTTCAAAAAAATAAATTCTGTGTCAAACTTAAATTTTGATTCATTAAATTAGATTAAATTTTATGCCCCCGATAGGGAGGCATCATAAATTTGACTTGTCCGTCCGTTCGTCCGTCTGTCCCTCTGTCTGTCTGTCCGTCTGTCCGTCTTTCTGTCCAAAAACTTTAACATTGGCCATAACTTCCTTATTACTTAACATATTCGCTTCATACTTTACCAAAACATTCCTTGGTACATTACCTTTCTGTAGGCACATACTTTGGTGACCTTGACCCCTGGATGACCTTGACCTTGAACATAGATTGGCCATAATTTAAAATCAAAGCGGTGTCGGGGGCATTGTCATCTTACAGTGACAGCTCTTGTTTGAAAAAAATTCTTTTCCAAAACTACTGGACCAATTTTAACCAAACTTCACACGAATCTTCCTTGCATGAATCTCCTTTAAATTCCTTCAAAAAAAAAAATTTCCGTGCAGCACTTAAGTTTTAATGAATTTAATTAAATTGAATTTTTCGAATAATTGTTAAACAATCTTCTCCAAAACTACATTACCAATTTCAACCAAACTTCACAGGAATCTTCCTTGCATGAATCTCTCCCAAATTCCTTCATGATCGGATGAAAAGCTTGGCCGCTGTGGGCTAGGCTTATTTTTCGCTATATGAAACAGTGTAATTTAAACAAATTTTTAAAAACATTTCTGCTCCTTAATGACTTATTGGATTTCATTCTGGTGTAGCATGAATCTTCTTTGGATAGACCTCTATTGTATTCCTTGAAGAAGTTCATAGTCTAAATGTCTAAAAGCCAGTGGAGCGATACAGGGCCATCTTGGCCCTCTTGTTTACAACCCTTTTTTGTTTTCTTTACAACAAAATTTGTAACATTTCTCATTGAGGCGGGGGGTCACTCTAACAAGCACAAATGCTCACCAATTAAGACAAACCTTCAACACAATGTTGTTCACTGTAAGATCTTGAGTGAATTGAAATTTCAGCACAATCGGACCACAACTTGCAAAGTTCAAGCTGATACTTTGCCTACATAAGGCTAATGTATTAGTGGTCATGTGTGGCGAAAAAGAACAAATTGGGCAGGATCACGGAAAGGGTCTTATTGACACTCATCCTTTGAACCAAACCTTACAGGAATGTACCATGAGTGACTGTCTTCAATACATGGTTGTGAATATTTGATTTATTGAAAAATGTGCACAAGGCAGGGCGGGGCTTGTTGATTTTAAATGATTTATGTCCTTTTGTTGAAAATTGGCATTTTTTGCAACATTTCATGTGTTGTTTGGTCTATTTATTTTTTGTTAGCTCTTTTTCCCAATTGATCAGCTCACAGTTAAAAATGAAATGTACTTCTCAAAATGCTTCAAAGCAGCGCTGTTGGGGGGTATGATCACTTTCAGTGATATTCTAGTTTGCTTAATTTTTAGTATGATCAGTGAATACAAGTTCATGAAAATAAAATTTCTTTCATTATACCCCCCACCTACGAAGTAGAGGGGGGTATATTGGTTTCACCATGTCTGTCTGTCTGTCCGTCCGTCCGTCCGTCCGTCCATCCGTCCGTCCGTCCGTCCGTAGACTTTTTCGTTTCCGTGCTCTAACTCATGAACCGGTTGACCTAGGATCATGAAACTTTACACAGTTGTTGCCCATGACCCAAGGAGGTGCCCTATCGTTTTTGGGTCACAAAGGTCAAAGGTCAAGGTCACAATCGGACTTTGTTTAAAATCCGTTTCCGTGCTCTAAGTCATGAACCGGTTGACCTAGGATCATGAAACTTTACACAGTTGTTGCCCATGACCCAAGGAGGTGCCCTATTGTTTTTGGGTCACGAAGGTCAAAGGTCAAGGTCACAATCGGACTTTGTTTAAAATCCGTTTCCGTGCTCTAAGTCATGAACCGGTTGACCTAGGATCATGAAACTTTACACAGTTGTTGCCCATGACCCAAGGAGGTGCCCTATTGTTTTTGGGTCACGAAGGTCAAAGGTCAAGGTCACAATCGGACTTTGTTTAAAATCCATTTCCGTGCTCGTAAGTCATGAACCGGTTGACCTAGGATCATGAAACTTTACACAGTTGTTGCCCATGACCCAAGGAGGTGCCCTATTGTTTTTGGGTCACGAAGGTCAAAGGTCAAGGTCACAATCAGACTTTGTTTAAAATCCGTTTCCGTGCTCTAAGTCATGAACCGGTTGACCTAGGATCATGAAACTTTACACAGTTGTTGCCCATGACCCAAGGAGGTGCCCTATTGTTTTTGGGTCACGAATGTCAAAGGTCAAGGTCACAATTGGACTTTGTTTAAAATCTGTTTTCATGCTCCAACTAAAGAACCTTTTGACCTACAGCACTTTTTTCAGCGACAAGGTGCTAGTGGGGGGTATTTGTCCGCTTTGCGACAGTTCTAGTTAAAAACAGGTTTAAATGGGCCAAGCTTCCATCAACAACAGTTAAATGGCCTGTGCAGGTGGTGGGACAGAGAGAAGATGGCCTGTCTGTGTATGTGAAGTTGGATAATTCTATGTAAGTCTTAAGCCTGTAACCTATTCTGCCTTTGCATCCACTGCAGTCTGATAATGATCAGGTCCTGAAATTTGTACTTAAATGTGTCTGACCACCTGGCATGTCTAGTAAAGTTTCTTATGGACTGCTGAAAAAAATACGTATAATAATTATATTCATTTGAAGACACATCGTTATGGACACCAGTAATGATTATACCCCCGCAAACGTAGTTTGGAGGGGGGTATACTGGAATCAGCCTGTCGGTCCAGTGGTTGGTTGGATGGTTGGATGGTTGGTTGGATGGTTGGTTTGTTGGTCTGTCTCCAAAACTTTGTCCGGACAACTCCTCCTACACTGGTGGACCGATTTAGTTCATACTTGGCACAAGTGTTCATTGTGACCTGTAGATGTGCAAGACGCAAATTTCATGAAAATCGGACAGATACTTTCTGAGTTATGGCCCCTGATTTGACAAAAAAATGCTTGTCCGGATAACTCCTCCTACACTTGTGGACCGATTTAGTTCATACTTGGCACAAGTGTTCATTGTGACCTGTAGATGTGCAAGACGCAAATTTCACGGAAATCGGACCAATACTTTTTGAGTTATGGCCCCTGATTTGACCCAAAAATGCTTGTCCGGCCAACTTCTCCTACAGTTACTGTCCGATTTGCTTCATACTTGGCACAGGTGTGCATTAGGACCTGTAGATGTGCATGATGCAAATTTCACGAAAATGGGACCGATAGTTTCTGAGTTATGGCCCCTGATTTGACAAAAAAATGCTTGTCCGGATAACTCCTCCTACACTTGTGGACCGATTTAGTTCATACTTGGCACAAGTGTTCATTGTGACCTGTAAATGTGCAAGACGCAAATTTCACGGAAATCGGACCAATACTTTTTGAGTTATGGCCCATGATTTAACCCAAAAATGCTTGTCCGGCCAACTCCTCCTACAGTTACTGTCCGATTTGCTTCATACTTGGCACAGGTGTGTATTAGAACCTGTAGATGTGCAAGATGCACATTTCTCGAAAATCGGACCGATACTTTCTGAGTTATGGCCCCTGATATGACCCAAAAATGCTTGTCCGGATAACTCCTCATACACTTACTGTCCGATTTGCTTCTTACTTGGCATAGGTGTGCATTAGGACCTGTAGATGTGCATGACGCAAATTTCTTGAAAATCTGACAATTACTTTCTCAGTTATAGCCCTTGATTTTACCAAAAAATGTTTGTCCGGACAACTCCTCCTTTACTTACTGTCTGATTTGCTTCGTACTTGGCACAGGTGTGCATTAACTTCTGTAAATGTGGAAGACACACATTTCACGTAAATCAGAACGACATTTTCTGAGTTATGGCCCCTGATTTGACAAAAATGCATGTCCGGACAATTCCTCCTACATTTACTGAATGATTTGCTTCATAATTGGCACAGGTATGCATTACGACCAGTATATATGCAAGGTGCAAAATTGACGGAAATCAGACAGATACTTTCTGAGTTATGACCCCTGATTGGACCAAATTTCAAGGAAATCGGATTGACAAATTTCTGAGTATGGCTCCTGATTCAACAAAAACGCTTGTCCGAACAAAGGTGGTAGCGGGGGTATTTTTATCACCTTCAGTGATAGATTTCTAGTTTATTATTGGACAGTTTATAGACATCAAGAAAAATTAATGGTTTTCTTTAAGACACAAAGTCATGGGCATCATTTATAATAAAGTACACTAGCAACTTAAAAATTAGACAATTTATTTATCTATGATAATAGAAAATATATCAATAAATATTTACAATTTCCATTTGAAGACATGTTAATCTTGACAATGTTTTTATTGAATTAAACTATAACTTAATATTTGGACAGTTTAAAAACACTGCTATGGACATAATTTACAATGAAGTAATTATAAACTTAATAATTGGCAGCAATAGACAATAATAAGAAAGATTTACAATTTCCCTTTGAAGTCACATTAATATGGACAACATTTATAAACAATGGACGCTCGACTTACTTAATGATTGGACAGTTTATAGGCAGAGACACTGATAGTTCGTGAAAGATTTACAATTCTAAATTGAAGATACATTAATATGGACAACATTTATAATGATCGACGCTGCTTACATGTTAATTTGACAGTTAATAGGCAGTGATACCGACAGGTTCATTAAATATTTGCAATTCCGAACTGAAGACTCATTAATATGGACAATATTTATAACAGTAGACCGCAGTAACTTCACAATTGGACAGTTTATAGGCAGTGATAGAGACAATATCATCAAACATTTCTGATTTAAGGTACACATCATTTATTATGACACCTAGTAACTTTTACTTAATTAATTGGGCAGTTTGTAGGCAGTGGTAGAGACAATATCATGAAAAATTTCCAAGAACTGTGCATTTTGAGACACATTGGTATGGACAACATTAATAACAAAGTATACAAGTAACCTAATAATTGGACAGTGTATAGGCATGAAAGAGTTTCAATTTCCAGTTGGAGACACATTAATCAGGGATGTAGAAATATTTGTTGTGGCCAGTGTAACATGAAAAGTAGGCGGTGATAACTCGTTCTTGTCTTTATGCACCAGTCATTTGCAACCACCACCAACCCATGGCTGGGGAATAGCAGGGGATTTGACTTTGGGCTCAACAAACCACAGGTAATGTCCCCGCCCTGCAATTGTCCACACATATTCTTGTGCTTCAAATACGATAAACAACCTGTCATTTGGACAATGGTTCATATTGTAAAACAATGCAAGGTCGATAGAGCTTAGCCTGGTAAATATTAATTTGTGTACTATAGCTGTAATATGGATGAAAATATCCAAAAGGCAAGCAATCAAATACATAAATTTATTTGATGACAAAAACAATACATATTTACGAAAGAGTTTAGCCATTACCGGAGCCGGTTGTTACCCGGATGTCAATTTATTGAGTAACTCTTTATTCACTTTACCAAATCTTCGATGGTAGACATTCAGATTACGCAAAAACTAAAGGGCCTAACACACGGTCGAAAAAAATATGACAGCAGAAATAAAAACAACCCTTATTTTGAAAAACCACAGAATTTGCTACCCGCAGAAAACAATTCTCATATGGTATTGTGAAAGACACATTTTTATGGACACCATTTATACTTGTATACATACACATGTGACTTAAAAATTTGGACATTTTTGGACACTTATAAAGATGAGGCCTGTGCGATATACGCTCTTCCACTTTCAGAATATCACGTGATAGAAGAGTTTATGTTATGTGATAGAAGACACGTAGAAGTCGGAAGACCAAAAATAAATTGAACATGTCTTGAAAACGAAAGTGGCTTATCTATCAAAAAGCTCTTCAAAAAGGAGGAAATTAGAATGGCCAGATCCAATTTGGTAGACTGGGTACCGTTCCTGATACTACTATGTTGTACTGAGAAAGGCACTTATTTTTCAAAGGCACACATTTTGTTCTCGTTTTGATCCCAAAATTAATACAAACTACCTGCAAACAAGTGATCTTCAGTCATTGAGAAAATCTGCACTTTGTAACAAAAGACACTCTCATGTTGCCGATCAAGTGACCTCTTCCGTTTTCTGCTCAAAATTGGAAGACGTAGAAGAGCTTCCAGAAATAGAAGAGGCCCGTTTGATTAAGTCGGAAGTGCTTGTCATGTGACTTCTGTTTTCGGAAGAGGTAAAACGAACAGAATTTAAGCGCTACCATTTCTAGAAGAGCTCTACCGGCCTAAATCACACACAGCTATGGACAATTTTGTGAAAGACGCATTGTTATGGACACCATTCATAATTGTATGCACAGGTGACTTAACAATTTGACATTATATTATTTGACACTTAAGGCAATAAGACCAATGCCTGGCTATTTTTCCCAACCATTAGGCTTAAAACCTAGGCATTAAGCTTAATGCCTAGAGTGAATTAGGCAATAGTCTTACTGCCTAGGCAATAGCTTATTTCCTAGGCATTAAGCTTAATGCCTAATTTTACTTATTGCCCCTAACATATACACAGATGACTTAAAAAATCGGACATTTTGGACACTTTAAGATGGACACTATTGTGATAGACGCATTGTTATGGACACCATTTATAATTGTATTTACAGGTGACTTAACAATTGGACATTTTGGACCCTTCAAACTGGACAATATTGTGAATGACACATTGTTATGGACACCATTTCTAATTGTATACACATGTGATGTAAAAAATGTGAGATTTTTAGACACTTAAAGATGGTCAATATTGTGAAAGACACAATGTTTTGGACACCATTTATAATTGTATACACAGGTGACTTAAAAAATTGGCCATTTTTGGACACTTTAAGATGGACACTATTGTGAAAGACGCATTGTTATGGACACCATTTATAATTGTATTTACAGGTGACTTAAGAATTGGACATTTTGGACACTTAAAGCTGGACAATATTGTGTAAGACACATTGTTATGGACACCATTTGTAACTGTAGACACAGGTGAGGTAGAAATTTGAAATTTTTAGACTCTTAAAGGTGGACAATATTGTGAAAGACACAATGTTTTGGACACCATTTATAATTGTATACACAGGTGACTTAAAAAATCGGACATTTTGGACACTGTAAGATGGACACTATTGTGAAAGACGCATTGTTATGGACACCATTTATAATTGTATTTACAGGTGACTTAACAATTGGACATTTTGGACACTTAAAGCTGGACAATATTGTTAAAGACACATTGTTATGGACACCATTTGTAATTGTATACACAGGTATGAATGACTTACTGCTTTAAACGAATAGATACATATACTGAGTATATTTAATTCCGCAGAGATACTTCGTTCGCTTATAGGATGTAAATGGTTTATTTTCGTTGATTTATCTAATTCCATAAACTCAAAAGGTAGACAATGTTTTAAATACACGCCGGGATAAATCTTGATTATTTGTCATTGAGAGGGGTCAAATCAATTAATAACGAGTGTGGCCACCTGTAGTTTGAATTAAAGCCTGACATCGTCATCACATAGAAAGGACTTTTCTCGCAATGTAACCTCTTGTGGTATTTTATTCCGCTCTTGAATAACAGGAATACAAAGATGTTGCAATGTTTTGGGTGGTGGGGTACGCAAATACACGCATCTCTTCGGGACATTCCAAGCATGTTCTATAGGGTACATAACAGGCCAGTAGTGTGTAACCACAGTATGTGACCTAGCCATCGTATAGTTAGTCGTGGTATTGATGAGTTTCGGCATTCTACGTGCCGTGAAATATCTGAGTTTGAAAATACAAGCAAGTGCGTTCCAAAAGCTTGGTTCCTCACATTTTCAAGAAGACGGGACATGCTGCTAAAGTACAGCTCGCGCGTTTTTTGCCTAATTCTGCGCATCGCCGCGATTGGATTTCGGATGGATTCGGGTGGAAAAACGCGGCGGCCGCGGCGAGCGAGTTTTACCACCCGAAATCGCGGGAATCGCCGCGATTCGCCACAAATCGCGGTGATTTGCGTGGACAGGTAAGCCTGTATTTCCTGGCTGATTTATCGTAATTATTGGGTTTTAAATGTATATTAGGTTTTGAAAAATCGAAAATGCACAGCACTTGCAGATCTGATTTTTGTTTATTTGCATGAGTTTGTGGATTATTCTTCCACTTCAACAGGAAAAATGACTATTTTGCCTGCCTTTCAACGTATCGAAGTTATTTTCTTTTATCTTTGTTTTATTTTTTCGTAGAAATGATTTGAAAATATTGAGATAAAAGAAGAACATGCTGATTATCACCCTGGTCTTCTTGTGTCTCAATATTTAGTTCCTTTTGTGTGTCACACTCAGGATTATCTTTAGCAACAACCATCTTATCGTATGAGAAGACTTTTTATAGGACGTGCCAAATCATAGAAATTTCGGAAATGGCGTAACTAAGAATGTAGCGTCATGCATACAATGTTGGAGTTTCTTTTAACATGCATACAAGCTCCAACATGGTAAAAAGGAACCTTAAATACCAGTCGCAGATTTTATGGTTTATTTTGTAAACTGAAAAAGTAGTCAAATTGCTAATGCGCATTATTTTGATATGTAATTCAAGCAGAGAAACTTCGTATTTATGACCGAGAGGACAACGTGCAGTTTACGATTTCATGTACATGTATCTGCAAAAAAAACCCAGAATATTATATAAACTATCAAAAAATTAAATCAAACATAACGAAACATAATTTACAGAAACACGGAAAAACCGTGTTCGATATTATATGATAGTCTAGTCTATAACAATATATGCATATTTTAATTTACAAGAACGATGTGTTATTACCGGACTTCATAGAACTTTATAGAAATTGTGTGTATTTAATATTACATTTCTTTTTTATTTCTGAAATAGATCTATTAATCAATTTAAAAACACTCTCAGGATGAAAACAATATAAACGCATTTAATACTTAGCGCTGTACATATAGAATAATATTGGCCTTACCTGGCATTTCCACCCGAACGCGGCGAATCGCCGCGTTCACCGCGATTTTCCACCCATCGCGGCGATTCGCGGTGATGTGTGAAAATTTCGAGTGGAAAAACACAATGGCAGCGATGGCAAATCGCCGCGATTTTCCACCCGAATTTTATTTTGACCGCGGTGGGCGAGCGTTTTAGGCAAAAAACGCGCGAGCTGTACTGTAGAATTGAGAATATTTTGATGAAACGTGTTTTTATAGTGTCCTCATAGACAAACTTTATAAACATGTTGAAATTTAACTCCAGTTTCACGTGCATCAAATTTACGTAGCGTCAACTTGTTTAACTCTTTGGCTATGGCGCTGTAAAATGTTCCAGAATTACTGACTCTATCATCTTTTCTTTTCATGTTTAAAAACTTGTGGGAGATTCATAAAAAATATTCTATTTCTTATAACATCTTATAACACCTTGATTGAAGGCATGGAAAACTATGCGTTTTTAAATGTACTAAGTATATTTAAATTTTGTTTCAAGTAGAATAAATTATTGCTTTATTTTACAGCTACTCTGGAAAGGAAAAGGCTCAGTAAAACTACTGAACTTTTCCAGTCGGGTCTTGAGTGGGCACTGGCTGCTGACAACAACCTGGCCATGGATGGAGACAAGGGCCTAAAAACCATGGATGGAGACAGTAATCCGACATCAGTCGGAGACAACAGCCTGGCCTTTGATGGAGACAGTAATCCGACAACAGTTGGAGTAAATAACTACACAAGAATTTTCCCAGGACCGTAAACAGACAGACAAAGTGGGAAAATGACAAACGACAATTATTACACATTTTAATACAACAATTCAATATGATCAAAGTACTTACAGCACTGTATTCACGTGTTACTGAATGATTGAGTGACATTGGTATTAAATTATCCATTGTTACACACATGTATGTTGATTAAATAGTCAATTTGCTTTTAAGAGTCTTGAGGGAGGTAAAGGTTAGGCCTAACCCTTTCCTATTGACAATAATTTGGAATGGTACAACTGATTCAGGGTTGTTGTAGACAATTTGAACGCATCGAAGACAACAAATTAAATGTTGATAAAGATTAGATTTGTATATAATTTAGCACATATCATCTTGAGACAAAAGGAGATAATGCTGGTTTTCAGCAGTTTTATGTTTTGTCTGAATGTTTTCTGAAGTCTTTCCTATTATGTGTGTAAAAATGTATGACTATTTGAAAAAGGGTCATATTGACTCTCTTTTTGGGCATTATTACATCAATATGATAAAATTGCAGCTTGTAAGCTTAATACCAGGAAATAAACGAGACAAATCTCAGATGAAAAAGCATTCATACATGATGTGCTTGGGTATGTGTAGTATGAACATGATAAAATGCATTTGAGACTAGTTTTTAGCTCCACTGGCCGAAGGCCAGCGGGGCTTATGTCATGGCCCTGTGTCCGTCGTCCGTGCGTGCGTCCGTGCGTCCGTGCGTAAACTTTTTCTTTAAACATCTTCTTCTCCATAACTATTGGACCAATTTCAACCAAACTTCACAGGAATCTTCCTTGCATGAACCTCTTCTAAATTCCTTCAAAAATATTAATTCCGTGCAGAACTTGAATTTTAATTAAATAAATTTAATCAAATTTTCGAAAAATCTTTGAAAATTCTTCTTCTCCAAAACTACTGGACCAATTTCAACAAAACTTCACAGGAATCTTCCTTGCATGAACCTCTTCCAAATTCCTTCAAAAGAATAAATTTCGTGCAGAACTTTAATTTTGATTAATTTAATTGAATTAAATTTTCGAAAAATCTTTAAAAATTCTTCTTCTCCAAAACTACTGGACCAATTTCAACCAAACTTCACAGAAATCTTCCTTGCATAAATCTCTACCAATGCCTTCTAAAGAATAAAATCCGCGCAGAACTTGAATTTTAATTAATTTTAATTGATTTAAATTTTCGAAAAATCTTTAAAAATTCTTCTTCTCCAAAACTACTGGACCAATTTCAACCAAACTTCACAGGAATCTTCCTTGCATGAATCTCTAACAAATTCCTTCAAAAGAATAAAATCTATGCAGAACTTGAATTTTAATTAATTTAATTGAATTAAATTTTCGAAAAATCTTTAAAAATTCTTCTTCTCAAAAACTACTGGACCAATTTCAACCAAACTTCACAGAAAACTTTATTGCATAAATCTCTACCAAATTCCTTCAAAAGAATAAAATCCGCACATAACTTGAATTTAAATTAATTTAATTGATTTAAATTTTCAAAAAATCTTTAAAAATTCTTCTTCTCAAAAACTACTGGACCAATTTCAACCAAACTTCAAACGAATCATCCTTGCGTGAATCTCTACCAAATTCCTTCAAAAGAAAAAAATCGATGCAGAACTTGAATTTTAATTAATTCAATTGAATTAAATTTTCGAAAATTCTTTAAAAATTCTTCTTCTCCAAAACTCCTGGACCAATTTCAACTAAACTTTACAGAAATGTTCCTTGCATTAATCTCTTCTTAATTCCTTTAAAAAAAATTCTGTGTAGAACTTAAATTTTGATTAATTAAATTGAATTAAATTTTTGGAAAAATCTTCTTTTCCAAAACTACTGGACCAATTTAACCAAACTTCACACGAATCTTCCTTGCATTTATCTCCTCTAAATTCCTTAAAAAAAATCCCGTGTAGAACTTAAATTTTGATGAATTTAATTAAATTGAATTTTCGAAAAAAAATTGTTAAACAATCTTCTTCTCCAAAACTACAGGACCAATTTCAACCAAACTTCACAGGAATCTTCCTTGCATGAATCTGTTCCAAATTCCTTCACGATCGGATGAAAAGCTTGGCCGTTGTGGGCTAGGCTTTTTTTCGCTATATGAAACAGTGTAATTTTAAGAAAATTTTAAAAACATTTCTGCTCCTTAATCACTTATTGGATTTCATTCTGGTGTAGCATGAATCTTCTTTGAATAGACCTCTATTGTATTCCTTGAAGAAGTTTGTAGTCTAAATGTCTAAAAGCCAGTGGAGCGATACAGGGCCATCTTGGCCCTCTTGTATTATTCTCTGATAACTTTCTTTCAAAACAAAATAATGCAATTAAAGATCAATAGTTAGGATATAAATATGATTATTAGAATGGCTAAATATTCTAATCTGAATGATGTCAATTAGTGTAGACCCTTACGTATAATCCAGACTGGTCCCTGATCAATTACTGAAAACTTTATGATAAAGGAGAAACACATTTACCATCAGTCTTAGAATCAGAATAGGGTAATTAGTAGAAATGTAAAATCTAGAAAAAAATCTATTCTAAGGTGTAATTAATTCAAGTATACTTTGAACAGTTTATTTTTAAAATCATATGTCTTCTACAATACATGTATAGTCTCTTAATTAATCATTTCATATAAATCGATTAAACCTGGTTTTGACTCAAGGAATACAGTAAACTGAATAATGCATATGATGATTACCAGTATTGTCTCCTTTTGTCTCAATGTTTTCTGTGCTATATTGTACACAAATTTCATCTATATCTCCATTGGTTTCGTCGGCTTTATTTTTTTCTAATTTGAACTACCCAAAAGTATTGTCGTTTGGAAAAGGCTTAAATAAAGCATTGGAAATATCAACACCTTTTTAAAGCTAAAGTGAATGCTGAGCAGGCTCTTAACCTTTTACCAGACGACAAATTTTTAGACATGTCCCAATTTAAAGATGTTGGATTCATAGGCCAGCTCTAGTGGTCTGTTTTAGTACCTTTTCATCACAAGCCACACAAATTGATGGACATAGGCCACACAAATCAATGGACATAGTCACACAAGTCATTGGACAAGAGCCACTTAAATGTTCAAATGTTGGTACATGTAAAGTCACTTAAAAAATTAGAGACACATATTGTTTTTAGCCACATTGTGAAGTAGCCTCACAAGTATGTGTACGTTGGTTTGTCCGTCCGTTCGTCCGTCCGTCCGAAGCTATTTCTCCATAACCCTTGGGCCAAATCAAATGAAACTTACCATGTGAACTCCCTATGACAAAATGCTGATGTACTTTTCCCGTTTTTAGCTCACCTGAGCACGAAGTGCTCAAGGTGAGCTATTGTGGTCGCTTTTTGTCCGTCGGCGTCCGTCTGTCCGTCTGTCCCTCTGTTCACATTTTGTTGTTACCACTCTAGCACCTACAATTATCGACCAATCTTAACCAAACTTGGTCAAAACATGTATGACCATAAGTTCTCGGATGAGTTCGATTTTCAGTCAGATCGGACTAGGAAGTCCAGAGTAATGTGCCCTTGAACGTCAAAAATGGCTAGTTTTGACTTTGTTACCACTCTAGCATCTACATATATTGACCAATCTTAACCAAACTTGGTAAAAACATGTATGACCATAAGTTCTTGGATTAGTTCGATTTTGGGTCAGATCGGATCAGGAAGTCCGGAGTTATGCGCCCTTGAATATCAAAAATTGCTAGTTTTGACTTTGTTACCACTCTAGCATCTACAAATATTGACCAATCTTAACCAAACCTGGTCAAAACATGTATAACAATAAGTTCTTGGATGAGTTCAATTTTGGGCCAGATCGGATCAGGAAGTCCGGAGTTATGCGCCCTTGAATATCAAAAATCGCTATTTTTGACATTGTTACTACTCTAGCATCTACAGATATTGACCAATCTTGACCAAAGGATGGGTTGCAATAAGGGGTCAAAAAATAGATTTTCTTTAAATTTTGTGGATTGATAGGGTTACATAATACCTTTAATTTGTATGTGTAAAAAATCTGGTTTCGGCTTATTTTCCGAGATATGGGTAAATAAAGTGGGTGGGGTAAGATGGACTGAAACACAGTAGGGGTCATTCTAAGTCGCTTATCTTTCTTATTTTTAGCCCCAGATGCGTGAAAATGTGTATGCGTGTCTTGTCATATATGCGTTAAACATTTATGGGCTTACATTTGATATTCCATGTATATCTTTTCCGTAATACCCATTCTTCTTTCTTTCGAAGAATTTCGCTATTTTTTAACGACCAACTTTACCAAACTATCTCCACACGTTTTATTTGAAACCCGATTTCTATGAAACTTTACAGATGTGTTGTCCAGATATTAATATAACTTTGCGGGAAATTTGAAAGAAAAGCGTTGGCTCTTTGTTGAGATATTTGACCTTGACCTTCAAAATAACATCAAATTCGGGAAAGTCCGTTAAAACTACGCATTGTTGGGAAAATGGTTAGGGTTGAATGGCATGTAACAGCCCATTCATAAAAGAATGCATTTCACATATGATTGGGTTTTTTATTGTATGATTTTACCGTTAAAATTGATATACTCAATATAATAAACTTGGTCACCTCTCAGAGTTACCCGGTTATTTCATCTTATGAAATCATTGTTAGACATATATTTGTTTAAGGCCTGTCTATACATTTAGCATTATTTTCTTTTTGTTGATATTATATAACGTTATATAAATATTTAGCTTAAGTTAACTAATTGTAAGCATATTTGGTCATTTAGTAAAATCATTCACAATGCGTCTTCATTATAACCATATAAGAAATACAATCTGAAAATGATCAGTTTTCTCGTAGCAAATTGATAATTCTTGTCCATCATGAGATGAGTGAATATAAACTCTTAGACAATTCAAGTTGCATATAAATCTTTGGTAGTTCTAGCAATCTTAACATAACGCTAATATTTAATTTCACTCACCTGTGGTAGTAATATTAATCAGAGCGCTTTCCGCGTATACATGTTTCATGTGCAATATTTAGTTTGATAAGAAAACTGAGAAGTAAAAAGAATTTCTTTTCTTTCCCATTCTTCGAAAGGGTTGTACGACACAAAAAATTAAATATTGCTACGAAACTCGTTAGGAACAATAAAAAGAAACCATGCTTCCAATCCTTATGAATAAAATTGGCGATTTAAATATCCCATTTTGGCATTTTCCGAGTTTCGAAGTCATTTTGAAGGTCAAGGTCAAATATCTCAAAAACCGACCTACGCTTTTCTTTCAAAATTCACACAAAGTTATATTAATATCTGGACAACACATCTGTAAAGTTTCGTAGAAATCGGGTTTCAAATAAAACGTGTGGAGATAGTTTGGTAAAGTTGGTCGTTAAAAAATAGTGAAATTCTTCGAAAGAAAGAAGAATGGGTATTACGGAAAAGATATACATGGAATATCAAATGTAAGCCCATAAATGTTTAACGCATATATGACAAAACACGCATACAAATTTTCACGCATCTGGGGCTAAAAATAAGAAAGATAAGCGACTTAGAATGACCCCTACTGTGTTTCAGTCCATCTTACCTCACCCACTTTATGTACCCATATCTCGAAAAAATTAGCCGAAACCAGATTTTTTACACATACAAATTAAAGATATTATGTAACCCTATCAATGCACGAAATTTAAAGAAAATCTATTTTTTGACCCCTTATTGCAACCCATCCTTTGGTCATGTATGACAATAAGCTCTTGGACGAGTATGATTTTTGGTCAGATCAGATCAGGAAGTCTGGAGTTATGTGCCCTTTGATATAAAAAAAAATAGCTAGTTTCGACTTTGTTACCACTCTAGCATCTACAAATATTGACCAATCAAGACAAAACTTGGCTAGAATGTTGGTAACCATACAATAATGAATGAGTTCGATATTCAGTGTCATCGAAGAAGGAAGTCCGGAGTTATGTGCCCTTGAATTGGACAAATTTGCCGTTTTCAACTTTGTTTACACGTTAGCATCTACATTTATTGACCAATCAAGACAAAAAGTGTCAACAATGTTGCTAACTATAAGCTGCTGAATGAATTAAATTTTCAGCTTGATCGGACCAGAAAAACCAGAGTTATTAGCCCTTGAATTTCATAAAATTACCATTTTCAACTTTATTTTCACTTCAAAAAACACAAATATTGACCAATCAAGACTTAACTTGGTCACAATGTTTGTGACCGACATGAGATCTTATATGATTTCATTTTTCATATTGATGGGACTAAAAAAGCCAGAGTTGTGTGCCCTTGATGGTGACAAAATTGCCGATTTCGTTTTTAATTTCACTCAAACAGCAATAAATATTGACCAATCAAAAAACAACTTGAACATAAGGTTGATGAGTATCTTTTTCAGAACAGAGTCATGTGCCCTGGATTATGACAAAATTGATGTTTTTTATCGACTTGGTTTTCACTATAACAGCCACAAATATCGATCATTAAAGATTAAGAATTCTGTTTTCAGCTGGATCATACTCTCGCATCTTAAGTTTCGTGTTCTTCTCTTAGAGATACCTAGGTCATGTAAAAGATGGGTCTTGTTCTGCATGGAGAAAGTTTCAAACTTCTATCAGGTGAGCGATCCAGGGCCATCTTGGCCCTGTTGTTTTCATTTGAGGCCTCGTCATGGGAAAAGGGGACTTAAGGTTAAATACAGTTTTTCTCTAATTTCTCCTAGTCTAATGGTCAGAATTTGATGAAATTTCATATTTGAGTATCAAATCAGATGCCCTTGACAATAAACTATTTAAAATTTGTGTATACAAAATATGTCATGGAAAAAGGGGGCTTAACATTTGTTAGCTTTATATTAGCTCTGCATGGCATATAGTTATTGTGACAATGCCTTATTCGGGGAGCATTGTCCGTCTCTGACGGCTCTTGTTTTAAAAAAGAGGATGCATTGTCTTTTTTAAATACATGTACGATACTTCTCCAATTGTTCATCAATCCATATCTTGTTGGAAATCTTAATGTCTCATTCAGACAATTCCAAGTACCCAAAAGGTAAGGTGAAGATTTGAAGAAAAAATGTCTTTAATCCCTCTTATCTGTTGCTCTGCAAAACAGAAATATAAGAAAAACTTTTCAAGTTGATAAAATTTGTAACATTTTACAACTCTCAAATATTGATGAGAATGTGAAAGAGTTGGGTCTTTGTTGTGACCAATTACCTTGTGTAGGGAAATCCCAGATTTTGAAAGAGAGAGGGGCTCTGCAGGCCCTACCACAGACAGGGGGTTCAGGGGTTCAAATGAACCCCTTTACGCTGATTGTTTCATTTCCGTATAGAAATATTTTCAAATTCAGCCAAAATCGTTTAATAATCATGTGAAAACCAACCCCATTTGTATGCTAAAACACCCCTCAAAGAAATCGTGAAATTTTGTCCTGGCAATATCTCTTAAAGTATCAACGCTAGCAAGTGAACTTGAAACTTATCACTGATTCTACGTTAAAGTGCTTATTTTAGTAAAACCGCTGTCCATATGCATGCACGTTAATGTTCAGGCATCGAGGTGAACATCTATTGCTTTTCTGTTGACCCTGGCATCGTGTCTAACTATTGAACCCGAAACAATTTGCTGAATATAAAAATTGAATGTTGGGAACAGCACAAAACATGCCGGATTATACAACAATTTGCTTGTCCTTACACAATATGTCTTATTTCAAAGCCGATTTTCAATTATGTTTGTAAACATTTGGCACGCTGATAGGTCTGTTTTCCATCAGGAATGAATCGAGACTTAAAATCATCCAAATAGTAAGCGATTAAAGCAATTGTTTGAACAAAATCCTCAAAAGAGCGTTGTCCTCATTTTATACATCAAATACGTTAAACAGATATAAATGATACTGGAAAGTGTAATAGCAACGAAACAGTAACGTATTATTGACAGAAATATAGTTATTAATCCAAAAAAGCTGAAGAAAAACTTTTACTCTGCCTAAGCTGTATTAGTTTTTAAAAATTTGTGTCTGAAATCATAACTTTAAAAAGTATCAAAAAATATCATCAGATACGTTAGATAGTTTTTCGTCGCTGTGCAGTAAAAGCTTTATTCCGAAGACAAAAGTCCACTATAGTTTCATTATACATATGCCAGTGGTATAAAAACACCCTCTTACAAACTAAAATGGATAACATGTTGAATTTTATTGCCATTGTTAAAGTTTGACCATCAAATACGTTAAAGTCAGATACGTTAGTTAAATTTCAACATTCGATTTTCAACCCCGTCTTAATCCCCCAAATTAAAGGAAATCTTCGTGTCATGACGTCATGTTGTTTTGTGATTGTTGTACGAGAACTTCAAACCATATTATCAACATAGTCTGATATTTGCAGTGTGCTTGTGTACGTGCGAAGTGTGGATGCAGTTCAATATCATTTAAAGGCTAAAATTGAATCAATTCTCTTTGGATTTGATTGTATTACCTCATGCGTAACTCAATATTATATGATATAACATATACTTACATGATGATGATCGTGGGGAAAGGTGTAGTGCTAAACTTTGACACTATCTGTTATTTAACGTATCTGATGAAAAAATTTAACGTATTTGGTGAAAAGAACATGTGTGATTTAAGTTATATTTCAAAAAAATAAATGCTGTTTCGTCCATCATAATGTCAAAATGAATACAAAATATATATTTTAATGATTAGCAATGCATATAATATTATGTCCTGCAAAATGAGTTTGTTTACAGTCATGAAATAGGTTAAACGATCTAAAGTATCAGATAAAAACATATTTTTTATATGCTGTGTTGTAATATATACCTACCAAACTGTAATATGACTGAACTGATTGAATCGCATCCATTAGTTAGATGATGACAAACGTTTTAAAGATCTACCTTTAATTGAACAAAGTGTTTTTGCTTCAAAATACAATACAACAGCTCTTGCTTCGAAAAATGCTTGATATAGTTTGATTATTACTTTTTATGCTATAATCTATTTTGCTAATTTTTGTGAAAAAGTATGACCGTTCATAGTTTGTTAAAGTAAAGGTATTTTTCGCACAAAGAAAGGCATAATACATGTGTGTAAGCAGATGGTATGTCCTAACGTATCTGACGTACGAAAATTAAAGACCTTTGATATGCACGTTTTTTCATAAAAATCGATGTACATTTGAGGCCCCTTTTAAATGATTAATGAACTAGACATATTAGACTATTCATTTATGAAAAAATATATGACTTAGACTCTGGTTGATATTTTTCATTTTTGAACCGCTACTTTGTACATTTAACGTAGAATCAGTGTTATACACTTATTCATATTTGCAAGAAGTTTCATTTGCAAAACCAGTAACTCTGGCACTCAAGATTACAGTGCATTTTCTTTATTCTTTAGCAGAGAATTATGATAGACTACTTCACAATTGAAAAGGGTTTTATTTTTTTCCAAGTGGTGGCAGAAACAAGATCACAAAAAAATCGCATTCCATAAATTGTGTCTTTTTTTTAAAAAAAAATCATTCTAAATAATTTGCATTTCGTTTTCTAACTGATAAGAAGTTCAAAGAGTTATTCATTAAGAAAGCACTCTAAAAGCCACAAACATTGGCCAATTAAAATAAAGCTTTGGCAAAGTATTGGTGACCGCATGAACTTTCATGAGAATACTTTTCAGCTTGATCAGAACTTCATGTTTTGAGTTATATGTGCCCTTGACTTTGATAAAATTGCTGTTTTTTTACTTTGTTTTCACTTTTACAACCACACATATTGCTTATTCAAGACACCAAGATCGTGAATGCAATTTTCAGCTTCGTTATAATCTTTTAAATCATGTGCCCTCGAACTTGACAACATTGTGATTTTTTATGTTATCTAGGTTCAGGTGAGCGATTAAGGACCATCATGACCCTCTTGTACAGTTCATATTGTGGAAAAGTATCTTGTTAAAAAATGTATCTCACGCACCCTTATTTTCGAGCTGTACATAATTTAATATATGCGTGTCAGAAAAATCTGTTGACTGACATTATTAATTATATATTTAGGTTATTTACAATTTACACTCGTTCTTTATTTATTAGCGATATAATTTGAATAAACAATGACGAAAACTTCTTTAATTAAATACAAAAGAGATGGAAATGATGTTGACCATATTATTTTTACATGACAGTTTTCAGCTTGATTGAAATCTCGCATATACATGTATCATTGAATCCTTGAATTCAATTGCTGTTTTTTTTTGTTGTTGTTAATGTTGTTTTTTTTTTTTAATTTGTATATAAACACTCTAGAAGCTCTTGGTATTGATCAACCATTATTTTTTTAAATGAATTTGCTTAAAAGTTTTATCTTTTGATATTTATGTTTATCAAAGAATCACAGATATTAAATATCATTTAGACAAAACTTATTAAATATTACAAAAATTCATACACGTGGATCGACCCATTCTTGGTCATCCTCTCTTTTCAAAATACTTTATAAAGTCCTTCAAAAGAACTAGAATCGGAGTAAGAATTTGTCAAAATGTAGGCTTCTTATCCATATCCTGGTTTTGCTCTTGTGTTCACTATAGTTGCTCAATTATTGTGAAAGTTATACAGAATGCTTGTCTTGGTGATATGTAGGTCATGTAAAAATATAGGTCATGTCAAGTCAAAAACTGGGTCATTAATTAGGTCAATATTATAAAATTCTTTGTACTCCCTGGCACTGTAAATTTTGTTCAATTGATGTCAAATTGTGTAAAACGTTTATCTTGGTGGTATCTCGTTCATGTATTTGTTCCTTGAGCGATTCTGTTCAAAACTTGTTTTCGAATCTTTGATTCGTCTAAACTGTAGGGGTTTTATGGGGCTTATTCGACTTCTAAAATAAATGTCACATTTATATGGCTTCTCACTAGTTGTCACTTTTCAACGAAAAATTCGTATATACCGCTTTTAACAAGCTGTAGATACGAGATTTTGTTGAAAAGCAGAGATGTGTTTTGTAGAGATTATATTTCTTCTACATGGTTCCTTTCAAGGCCGTCCGTCTGTCAGTCCAAAATGCAATTTGAAAACTTTGCATTTGCCTTTTCTCCAAAAAGTATCCTATATACAAAGTTCAAATTTAATATGTAACCTTCTGTTAAGGATATATTAATAGAAAGTCAAGGTCATCCATGTAGGTCATAGTCAAATATCAATCATTGTGATACCTTTAAGAAAAATAGCCATTTCGGGGGCATTTGTGTTTCACAAACATGTCTCGTGTAGAAAGAAAAGGGGCGATATTTCATGTAAACTTACCTTCATAGATATTTTGTATCATTTTAGGTCCAAAGTGAAAGAAGAAAAGAGAATGGTAACTGTCAGAATTAAACAAAACATTTAGAAGACTCCGAAGCAATTAAAAGATAAGCCATGAAATAAACGCCTTAAAACAGAAGGTTTAGAAAGACATTGTTTGTAAAAGCTGGTGATTACAAGCAATTTTTCATTCCCTCTAATGCTAACTGCTTCACCAATTAATTCAAATCAGCTTAAAGATTTTTTTAGGGAGAGGGTAAATCAAACTGCCTCAACGTTAAACGGTAAACGTTTTTAAATGGAAATTATGAATGACAGAAAGGCTACTAGAAAGACTCCGTATAAATGTGACATTTGTGGAAAAAGTTTTACATTGAATGTGGGTCTTATCACGCACACAAGAACACATAGTGGTGAGAAGCCATATAAATGTGACACTTGTGGAAAATGTTTTATACAGGCTTGTAACTTATTGACACACACACGAGTGCATACAGGTGAGCAGCCATATAAGTGTGACGTTTGTGGAAAGTGTTTTAAACAGTCCTCTGGCTTATTGGGACACAAAAGAATACATACTGGTGAGAAGCCATATAAGTGTGACGTTTGTGGAAAGTGTTTTAAACAGTCCTCTGGCTTATTGGGACACAAAAGAATACATACTGGTGAGAAGCCATATGAATGTGACATTTGTGGAAAGTGTTTTTCTTGTTCCAGTGGCTTACGAAAACACACTAGAATACATACAGGCGAGAAACCATATGAATGTGACATTTGTGGAAAACGTTTTACAAAGTCAGCTGTCCTATTTGCACACAAAACAATACACACCGATGAGAAGCCATATAAATGTGATATTTGTGGAAAATTCTTTAAACAGGCTAGCTACTTAGCCAATCATACTAAAATACATAGTGATTACAAGCCATATAAATGTGACAATTGTGGAAAATGTTTTCCAAGGGCTGTTGACTTAAGGTTACACAAAAAAATACATACAGATTCGAAGCCATATGTATGTGGTATTTGTGGAAAATGTTTTAAAAAGGCTGATCACTTAACTATACACAACAAAATACATACAGGAGAGAAGCCATATAAATGTGACATTTGTGGAAAATGTTTTATACGGTCTGGTGACTTAAAGAAACACACAAGAACACATATAGGTGAGAGGCCACATAAATGTGACATTTGTGGAAAATGTTTTACAGAAGGTTCAGACTTAATGATACACACAAGAATACATAGTGGTGAGAGGCCATATCAATGAATTACTTGTGGAAAATGTTTTAAAACGTCTGGTGATTTAACGAGTCACACAAGAAGACATACAGGTGAAAAACCATATAAATGCGGCGTTTGTGGAAAATGTTTTATAACGTCAAATGCCTTATTCGCACACACAAATATACATACAGACGAGAAGCCTTATAAATGTGACATTTGTGGAAAATATTTCAAACGGGCTGAGGAGTTAATGGTACACGCTAGAACACATACATGTCAGAGACCATATAAATGTGGCATTTGTGGAAAATGTTTTACATGTTCTGGTAACTTATCCAGACACAGAAGAAACCATACTGGTGATAAGCCATATGAATGTGGAATTTGTGGAAAATATTATACAAGTTCTGCTAACTTAACGAAACACACAAGCAAACATAACGAGAAGTCATACAAATGTGACTTTTGTGAAAAACGTTTTGTATCGGCAACCCACTTAATCAGACACACTGGAATACATGCCGGTGAGAAGCCATATAAATGTGACATTTGTGGAAAATGTTTTGCTAGTGTATATAATATATCGTTTCACATGAGAGTACATTTTGGAGAGGCAGTTTAAAACTTCACTATTTAAGACCATCGACCTCACTCGTGGAATTTGTTTAATTAATTATTTTAGATGGACAGTTTACAGACCATGCGTTACATTTGAAAATGTTACTACAGCTTGGATAAGAGGTAGTTGTTAACATCATTTTCGCCCTACTCTGGCCACGGTTTAATCAATGTTTGTTATAGTACGGTATAGATACTGTGACAAATGTATACAATGTTTAACCCTTTCTCAAACAAGACCTGACCCCGGTTTCTCGAAAAAACTTAAGTATGTTCTCCTGCTCAAATCTGAGCACCATGCTCAAATCGCACGAAATCCACGTGCACTTCAATCTAATACCCTTCACCGTTGGAGAGTATCCCTTTGAGGTTGAGCATGTTCTCATGAGAGTATACTTAAGTTTTTAGCTCCACTGGCCGAAGGCCAGCAGAGCTTATGTCATGGCCATGTGTCCATCCGTGCGTCCATCCGTGCGTGCGAAAACTTTTCCTTTAAACATCTTCTTCTCCAGAACTACTGGACCAATTTCAAACAAACTTCACAGGAATCTTCCTTGCATGAACCGCTTCCAAATTCCTTCAAAAAATTAAATTATGTGCAGAACTTGAATTTTAATTGTCCGTTGGTCTGTCTGTCTGTCTGTCTGTCTGTCTGTCTGTTGGTTGGTCCGTAGCTTTTTTGTCCGCTCTATTTCTCCTAAACTACAGGTCCAATTTAATTCAAACTTCACATGGTAACTCATTACCAAGTGGAGATGTGCATATTATATTTTGGTCACGGTCCATTGATTTTTGACGGAGTTACGGCCCTTGAGTGAATTTTCTTGTCCGCTCAATTTCTCGGAAACTAATTCATTGATTTCAATTAAACTTTACAGTTATGCTTAGTAGCTCTCAAATATGTGCATATTAAATTCTGGTTATGATTCATTGATTTTTGACTGAGTTATGGCCCTTTGCTGAAAATTGCCATTTTACGCAAAATCAGGGTGTGTTGATCGGTTTTTCAATTTTTGTCCACTCTATTTCTCATAAACTATTGAACCAATTTTGGTCTTACTTCACATGTGAACTCATTACTAAGTGGAAATGTGCACATAATAGTTTGGTCACGGTTCAATGATTTTTGACGGAGTTATGGCCCTGAGTGAATTTTCTTGTCCGCTCAATTATTTGGAAACTAATTGATGGATTTCAATTTTTTTTGCAGTTATGCTTAGTAGCTCTCAAATATGTGCATATTAAATTCTGGTGACAATTCATTGATTTTTGACCGAGTAATGGCCCTTTGCAGAAAATTGCCATTTTACGCAAAATTAACGTGTGTTGATCGTTTTTTCAATTTTTTGTCCACTCTATTTCTCATAAACTACTGCACCAATTTTATTCAAACTTCATATGTGAAGTCATTACCAAGTGTAGATGTGCATATTATATTTTAGTCATGATCCATTGATTTTTGACGGAGTTACAGCCCTTGAGTTAGTGTTTTTGTCCGCTCAATTTCTCGGAAATCAATGGATGGATTTCAAAAAAACTAAAGAGTTATGCTTGGTAGCTCTCAAATATGTGCATATTAAATTCTTGTGATGATGCAATGATTTTTAAGTGAGTTATGTCCCTTTGCTTAAAATTGCCATTTTACGCAAAATCAACATGTGTTGATCGTTTTTTCAACTTTTTGTCCACTCTATTTCTCATAAACTACTGCACCAATTTTATTCAAACTTTACATGTGAAGTCATTACCAAGTGTAGATATGCATATTTTATTTTGATTATGGTTCATTGATTTTTAATGGAGATATGGCCCTTGAGTGAATTTTCTTGTTGATTTTTGACTGAATTATGGTCCTTTGTTGAAAATAAGCATTGTTTGCATTATTACCATGTGTTGGTCAGTCTGTTTGCCCTTTTTCTCACGTGATCATTTCACAGTTCATAGGAAATGTACATCTCAATATATGCACAAACACAGCGCTTTTGGGGGGTATGATCACTTTCAGTGATATTCTAGTTTAAATTAATTAATTTTTCGAAAAATCTTTAAAAATCTTCTTTTTCCAAAACTGCTGGACCAATTTCAACCAAACTTCACAGAAATCTTCCTTGTATGAATCTCTTCTTAATTCCTTCAAAAAGATAAATTCTGTGAATAACTTAAATTTTAAGTAATTTAATTAAATTAAATTTTCGAAAAATCTTTAAAAATTCTTCTCCAAAACTACTGGACCAATTTCAACCAAACTTTACAGAAATGTTCCTTGTATGAATCTCCTCTTAATTTTTCAAAATAATAATTTCTATGTTGAACTTAAAGTTTAGTTAAATAAATTAAATTAAATTTTCGAAAATTGTTCTTTTCCAAAACTACTGGACCAATTTTAACCAAACTTCACACAAATCTTCCTTGCATGAATCTCCTCTTAATTCCTTAAAAAAATCATTTCTGTGTAGAACTTAAATTTAAATAAATTTAATAAGATCGAATTTTCGAAAAATTGTTAAACAATCTTCTTCTCCAAACTACTGGACCAATTTGAAAACTTCACAAAAATCTTCCTTGCATGAATCTCTTCCAAATTCCCTCACGATCAGATGAAATGCTTGGCCGCCGTGGGCAAGGCTTATTTTTCGCTTTATGAAACATAGTGTAATTTTAAGAAAATTTTAAAAACATTTCTGCTCCATACTCCATAATCACTTACTGGATTTCAATCTGGTGTAGCATGAATACTCCTTGAATAAGTTTGTAGTCTAAATGTCTAAAAGCCAGTGGAGCGATACAGGGCCATCTTGGCCCTCTTGTTCGAGAAATCGAGGCCTGGTTTTGACGTCCCTAATTGAACAGGCTTGGGAAACATTGAAACAAAAGACGAAACTGCTGATAACCATCAGTTTCTCCTTTTATCTCAATATTAGCTTTGCCATATCTTACACAAATCATGTCTTTATTATCACCATTTTTGTGTTATGCAGGATCACCCTAAAATTATGTCTTTTGTGAAAGGGTTAAGTAAACAATTCAATATCATTCTCTAAAAAGGTGTTATTTTGCTTGTTGTTTTGGTCCGAATCTTGCAGCTGTCATGCACATGCTGACTAACATTTGTTTACAGATTGATGTTTTATTGTTCACTTACAACGCGTGTCTTCAAAAGCATTTAAATTGGAGCTGTCCAAAATTCTGTAATTAAGGAGCAGGTTAAAAACTTGGAAAGTTATTGAGGCAAAAGAAGAAAATTATAATTATCAGCAGTTTCTCCTTCTGTGACACCATTTGAACCTTCTGTATCATTATTTCTTGTATTGTACACAGATCATATCTTATCAATACTTATTCTCACGTTTCCAACAGCTTTCAAAATTGGCCGCCCGAAAATTTCGATGCTTGGGAAATGGTTAACACCCTTCTTAACATGTAAATCCTTTCTGAAATACGGCCTGATTTTGATGCGCCAACCAGCAAAGGCTTGTGGAAACATTGAGACAAAAGAAGAAATTGCTGAAAACTCAACATTTTCTGTGATACACATTGTACACCAATACTTTCATTATTCACACCTAATTACCCCTTTTGAAAGGACTAGATTTTAAATTGATACTATTCAAAATTGATGCAGACGACAAAATGAGTGCTTTTGTAAATAGAGAAATCTGAGATTTATAGCGTAGAAAATGCTGAGTGAAAAGGAGCAAATGTTGCTTATCAACATTTTTTATTTCTTTTTATGCCCCCGTATCGAGAGATCGGGGGTATATTGTTTTACTCGTGTCCGTCTGTCTGTCTGTCCGCCCGTCTGTTTGTCAGAAAACAAACTTAACATTTGCCTTTCCCCAAAAGTAAACTGACGTCCAAAAGAAACGCTCCAATGAAATTTGTCAATATTTTTCTTATTCCTATTACAGTGTTAGTGAAATGTATACTGAATATTATCATTTTGACCGACAATTACAGCAAATGAAAAAATATGCGTTTCTATTCATTAACATGTCCATATCCGGTGACTGGTCACGTTTTCTACGTGCGCTACGTGTATGTTCATCACACGATGAAATTCGTCACATTTTACACAGTAACATGTGTTAGTGGATATTCAACCACGAATTCAAAGATTTTCTTATGAATCAACCGAATTGAAGGATTCCGAGACTAAATTCTGAAAAAGGAGCCCGTAATTTAGCCATTTTTGAATGCCACGAATGCACAAAAAGTCGCAAGACAGTTAAACATATTGTGTTTCTCGATTCGATGTCTTGATCGACGCGTTAGAATTCTGCGAACGTTTATTGACCGGCCACGCTCAACTAGACCTCACGTAACGCCTGTAAAGCAAGATAATTCTCCACGTTAACGTCATGTACGTTTCAGGTTTGTAACGTTGGGATCGACGTTCTGTTGAATAGTTTGTAAATGTGGTGGCCAAATAAATGTTTTTCTGGCAATTGTTGTTTTTGCAAGTAACGTTTGAAATAGACACACTGCTTGGAAAACAGAGCTCGTAGATTAGCAATTTTCGAAAACGGAAAAATCAAGAACAAGCCGCCTGACATTTTGACGTCTTGTATTGCACGATTGGGCATCTTGGTCGACGAGTAAGAGTTACGGAAACATTTGCCAATCGGCCAAAGTCAGATAGACCTCATGTAACGCCCGTTATACAAGAAGCTTTCTTACGTCAACGTCATATGCGTTTTAGGTTTAAGACGTTGAAATCGACGTCGGGTTTAGTATTCATTAATTGCGGTCACCAAATAAGACGTTTTATGGTATCTTTTGTCGTCGCAAATAAAGTTTGAACCACGCGCTACTGATTTTCAAATGGAAATTCTGATACCGCCCTGTTTAAATGTGCCGTTTTTTCTAAACTTTAACAATTTGATAATTTCTTTATCATCATTTTTCAACAACAGATAATCAAATTTACAGATGGAAATAAGTATGTGTAATTTCAAATCAGATTTACTGAATAATCGGACATTTATTAGGACTGAGGCGTTTCTTTTGGACGTCAGTTTATATGATATAGAAAGCTCAAATCTGGAATGTAACATCCTTTCAATCTATTTGTTCCATGCAATTTGTTTTTCCTCAAAGTCATCCGTTAACTCTTATTAATCCTTTACTGTACGAAAACTTAACATTTTAGTCCGAAAACTTAACATTTGCCTTTTCTCCAAATGTATTTGATATACAAATCTCTTATTTGGTATGCAACTTCCTGTCAATGATATATATATGTTCCATGCAATTTGGCCTCCCTCAAGGTCATTCGTTTACCCTTATCAGCCCTTTACTCTTCGAAAACGTAACATTTTACAAAAATGGCCTTTTCGGGGGCATTTGTGTTTCACAAACACATCTTGTTTAAAGAATTATTTTCTGATTTCTCAAAGACTGATAAGCCCCGTTATGGCACACCCACATTATTTGACAACTCAAAATTTCTTGTGCAATTAAAGTAGAGGGCCAACAAAGAAATCTTTTTGTTAAGTTTAGACTAAATTGACCCGTTGGTTGATTGAATTATTTCCTGGTTTCTCCTAGTCGGATAAGCCCAGCCCTGCCAAACCAACATTTATGGACCAATCAAAATCTTGTTCGCAATTTAAGTAAAACACCACCGAAAGAGCATCTCTGCCAAATTTGTTCAAAATAGACCCTTTTGCTTGAGAGGAGAATATTTTTAAAGAATCATTTTGTGATTTCCCCAAGTCTAATAAGCCTCGCCCTACCAGCCCTCATTTATCGACTTATCAGAATTTGACTGTCAATTTACATAAAGATCCACTCAAGAAGCATTTGTGCCAAGTTAAATCTAAATTGGCTCAATGGTTGGTTTTAAAGATATACTCAGTTCCAAAAGAAAGTGTTCACTTTTAAATTTTGAATGCCTCGAAAAGTATACGGTCTACCGCAAGGAAATTTTGTACGACACATCCCAAGACTATTGACAAACGATATATTGATGAAGAAATCACATAGCACACACGAATTTTCGGCTTGATTGTGATTTTGCATTTTCAGTGTTTTACGTATGATTCACGTGCTGGATGACTTATCGATCAGAAATTACACTTCGCTGCACTCCATTTGGCATATTGTAGCATAAAATCACATGTTCATTACATTTGTACATATAGTGCATTAGCATGAAACGAATTACAATTAACGTTGGTGAGCAAGACCGAACCTAGTGAAAACAAAAAACTTCCAAAAAATTGAATTTGTACGGTTTTTATGTTCTAATAGCAATTGGTCATTTGTATGGCATCTTAAAGGCAAACAAATTCGCTTTAGAACGTTTTTGCACCGTTCGACGGCAATTCACTAGACTACTAACTTAGCGATTACTAACGTTGACGTACACGTAACGTCTACAAGAAAGTTCAAGCTTTAACGTGGAAATGGATCGGAAGGCCTGGCCAAACCCTACAACGGCATATAAGCTTGTAACTCTATCCACAGGAAAATATGTAAGGAGTGCAAATATCAATACCATCAACACCATAATTATCTGACTCTGTACACGTATGCAATATGAGCAATTATATCGACGTCTGTTTTGATTCCAATTTTCTTTAAGGTCTAATCTAAAGTATGATATCATTTTTACTCCCTAAATTGCCATTAACTTTGTGAAAAATTAAGGTGAAGGTAAAACTCAAAAGTGCACACTTTCTTTTGGAACTGAGTATATTTTCATGATTTCTCGAAGTCTGATAAGCGGCGCCCCTGTCACGCCCATATGTATAGACTAATCAATTTTTTTTCGCGATTTAGGTAAAGCACTACCTGAGGAACATTTCTGTCAAATTTGATCATAATTGGCTGTGTGGTTTCCTGTACGAAAAATTACGCCCATAAAAGAGGCGTAAATGAGACGGAAGTATAAGACGGAATCCGTCTCATTTTCCGCTAGTATTTGCTTGTTTAAAGAAATATAAGAATGAGACGAAACCAAGCGGAAACCAAGCGTAATTTAGAGGCGTAAAATGTAAATTAACCGGAATATTAGAGACGGAATATGCAAATGAAGCGGATTTTTTTACAGGCGTAATTGCTAGGAGGCGTAACTAGATAGAATTATGAGGCGGATTCCGCTTGGAATTTTTAAGAAATTACTGACGGAATCCGCATCATAATTACGCCTCCTCGATATTTACTACATAATATGTGGGTGTGGAATGGTAAAAATGAACATTTGAATTTGTTTAATTTAGTCAAAAGAAGACTCACCAATGTTTCCTCACTTGGTCCTACCATTTAGTGAGCCCCTTAATGTCCTTGATTCATCAATATCAATGTTTGAATTCATATCTCAAACATTTACTTTGCAAAAAGTCAGAGAAGCAAAATTCCCTCCAATTTTCTAAACAGGAAGTAGGAAATGGTCATAGACTGGGAGAAAATAGACTGGGAGGCCTTATTTTCACAAAGTTAATCCTAAATCTTATGAACTATATATCTCAGGCACTATTTGAGATACAGCCATAATATTTCACACATGGATACTTCCTGCCAATACCTTTTATTTGGGACCATGACCTTTGACCTAGTGACCTTGACCTTGTCGTTTGACCTACTTTTAAAAAATGTTAACCTGGCCTATATCTCATGCACTATTATTGATAGAGCATTGATATTTCACACATGGATACCTCCTGCCAAGACCTTTCATTTGGAATCATGACCTTGGACCTTGTGACCTTGACCTTGAAGTTTGACCTACTTTTATTTTTTTAACCTGGCCGATATATCATGTCCTTTTACACAGACAGCCTTGATATTTCTCACATAGACACCTCCCACCAACACCTTTTACATTTGACCATGACCTTGTGACCTTGACCTTGGCATTTGACCTACTTTTTAAAAACTTTAACCCAGCCTCTATCTCATGTCCTTTTACACATACATTCTTGATATTGCACACATGGACACCTCCTACCAAGACTGTTCACATTTGATCATGACTTTGGACCTTGTGACATTGACCTTGGCATTTGACCTACTTTTTAAAAACTTTAATCTGGCCTCTATCTCATGTCCTTTTACACATACATTCTTGATATTGCACACATGGACACCTCCTACCAAGACTGTTCACATTTGATCATGACTTTGGACCTTGTGACCTTGACCTTGGACTTTGACCTACTTTTTAAAAACTTTAATCTGGCCTCTATCTCATGTCCTTTTTACATGTACAGCCTTGATATCTCACACATGGACACCTCCTACCATGAACTTTTGCATTTGACCTTGACCTTGGCATTTGACCTACTTTAAAGAACTTTAACCTGGCCTATATTTCATGTGCTTTTACACATACAGACTTTATATTTCACACATAGACCCCTCCTACCAAGACCGTTCACATTTGATCATGACCTTTGACCTTGTGTCCTTGACCTCAACTTTGACCTACATTAAAGGTAGGCCCTTGAGGGGGCATATTATGTTTTACAAACACTTCTTGTTTAGATAGAGCCTTGGTATTTCACACAAAGATACTACTTGACATTTACTTTCAATCAGGAATTAAGACCTTGTGACCTTGACCTTGAAGTTTGACCTACTGTTTAACCTGGCCTACATCTCATACAATGTAAGATAAAGGGCTTTGATATTTCACATAAGGATAGAACTTGTTAAGACCTTTCATTTGGGATCATGACCTTTGGCATTAGGACCTTTTCCTTAAAGGGTGAGGGTAACAGATGGTCTAATTGCAAAAAATGATTTTTTTTGAAAAAATAGGCAAAACTTTTGTATTGGCCATCTCAGAGTTTAATAATATGCGATTCAGACAGAGATTGAGCCGAAATTGTAAGAGAGATAGCCAAATTTAGGGAGAATCCAAACCCAAATTCAACCCCATCACTGATGGGGTTGAATTTATTTTTTAACTGTCACGCATGCGCATACAGCGCGGACCAAGATTCAAACGAGATTCATTCTTGAATTTCAATATGACGTCATCATGTATGTTGTGACGTCATTAAAGATAGTCGCATGTCCTACTGCTTTTGACCTACTTTTGACATCGCTTCATGAATTTGGTATCAAATTGCGAAATAATGAGTCGTTGCTTCAATAGTTTGTCGTAATCATTTAATCAGGTCATGTAAAGCTTAAAAAGTGTACACTTTGTTTGTTTTTGGCAAATTTTGGGTCCAAATCTGGGAAATAGTAGCTTTAAGGCATATACTTTACAAGAACTTTAACTTGGCCTATATTCTAATCACTATTACAGATGGAGTCTTGATATTTTACTCTTGCATACCTCCTACCAAGACCATCAATCTTGGAACTTGACCTTGTGGCCTTGAATTTGGAGTTTGACCTTCTTAACAAAAGCTTTTTCTTTGCCTTTATCTTATGCAGTGCAAAATGAAAATGGCTAGTATATTGGAATCACGTCATTATAAAATTGCTAAGTCCAAAAATTCCGCCTCCCTGGAAAGTTTAAGTTATCTTCTGCTTTAAGAAACAGCTATTCCGCCTTGTTAAAATGGCTAAGTCCAAAAATTACGCCTGCTCAAAAATTAAAGTTTTAAATTACGCCTGTTGTGATAAAATTTCGCCTCCATTTCATTTTACGCCTTTGATTTCCGTCACTACTATACACAGTGACTGAGGCGTAAAGTATAAATCTGCCACTGTTACAAGCGTAAATTGCCATTTAAGCCTCATTTACGTCTCATTTACGCCTGTTTTCCAAGCGGAATCCGCCTCTTTTTTTCGTACAGGTTGCAAGAAGATTTCAGAGAAAAGTTTACGCACTGACGGACGCACGTACGCACGCTCGACGGACACATCAGAATGACAATAGCTCACTGGCCCAGTGGAGCTAAAAATGAAGAATGTTTCACGTAACCTTGTTCTAATTGATATTTTGTATCATTTTAGGGACCGAATTGAAAGAAGAAAGGGGATATTTATTGTCAAAATTAGGAAAACTACTACATGTATTTAGAAGACACTTAATCAAAGACACCATGGACAATACGTCATAGAAGAAAGTGTACAGTAACCCATAGTGAAAAAAAAAGAAACTGCTTAAAAAAAGCTTTTTCCCCTCAAAGCCGTCAGTGACAACAAAGAATTCTTATCAGCCCATATTTTTTTTATTTGGGACAGGATAAATCAAAACGCCTGACCACGGAGATCCTGCTTTAAAGTTGTATTGTGTTGCAACAGAGAATCCTTATGAAGACCATTTGTGAATGTGTTTCAATGGAAATTATGAACGACAGACAGACTAGTGGAAGGACTTTGTGTTATTGAGACATTTGTGGATTTCTTCCCAAAATTCCTCAATAATTGAAACGACATGTGAAAATGCATACTGTTCGAATGGCACATAAATGTGACATTTGTGGAAAGTGTTTTACACAGGCTATCAGCTTAAAGACACACAGAAGAATACATACTGGTGAGAAGCCATATAAATGTGACATTTGTGGAAAATACTTTACACACGCTAACAGCTTATCTGGACACACAAAAATACATAGTGGCGAGAAGCCATATAAATGTGACTTTTGTGGAAAATGTTTTACACTTGCTAGTACCTTAATAAAACACAAAACAATACATACAGACGAGCAGCCATATAAATGTGACGTTTGTGGAAAATGTTTTTCAAGGGCTGATGGCTTATTGTCACACTCGAGAATACATACTGGTGAGAAACCATATGGATGTGACATTTGTGGAAAAAGTTTTACACAGTCTGCAAGTTTAAGTAAACACACAAGAATACATACCGGTGAGAAGCCATATGAATGTGACATTTGTGGAAAAAGTTTTACACGGGCTAGCCACTTATCTGAACACAAAAAGATACATACTGGTGAGAAGCCATACACATGTGACATTTGTGGAAAAAGTTTTACACGGGATAGCCACTTATCTGAACACAAAAAGATACATACTGGTGAGAAGCCATATAAGTGTAGCGTTTGTGGAAAATGTTTTACTCGGGTTGGCAATTTAATTACACACAAAATAGTACATACATGTGAGAAGCCTTATGAATGTGACATTTGTGGAAAACGTTTTACACAGGCTGGTAACTTACAGACACACAGAATAGTACATACAGATGAAAAGCCATATAAATGTGATACTTGCGGGAAATGTTTTGCACAATCTGGTAACTTAAACAGACACACAAGAATACATACTGGTGAGAAGCCATATGAATGTGACATTTGTGAAAAACGTTTTACACATGCTAACCACTTATCTGA